>CAKNYM010017141.1:0-14959 GCA_932195095.1 Andricus curvator
TTTAAGCGCAACTTTTTGCTCATTGACACTACATACACCATTTTCAGGGGACAGAAGTGTGCAATTTACTTCAAGAATTGGCTCAGTGGGTTCTTCGGTTTCGGAGATGAGACCTCACTACTCTTTTGTTTATTATTATTATTATTATACCATTAAGCCATTTCCCTTTCGGGGTAGGCGTGACTTGCTCGGTTGGAGAATAGTAGTGTGTATATGGGTATATAGGTATAAGGTAGGTAGGAAAATAGGTATGAGGTGGATAGGTATATAAGTGTTAGGTATATATATTTTAGATTGATCTGGAATTCTCGTGTTATTTATTTAAATGACACGTTTACTCCGCAACACTGCTCCGACCCAGGTTGCTGATCAATCTCTCTAGCGATCACCCCAAGTGAAGAGCCTCACAAAATTGTTATGTATGGTTCTCCACTTGGGCCCATTAGTATCCAAGATCTTTGTTTCAGGCGTCATTCATTCTACTGTCACTCTGTTTACAAACTATTTGTCGCCACACTTTTCTGTCCTGGCATACTACTCTAGCTTCCTTCACGTCCATGCATTTTTTCATGCAAGCTCTTGTGTTCCTATGGCTTCTTATGTCTCTACGGATTAATGTCTCATTTACAGATTCTAACCATTCTTTTGGCGGTCTACCTCTGGGCATTATGCCATTTACTTTACCTTTATACACTTGTTTGGTCAGTCGTAATAACTTAATAACAAATTATTATTACTGACTCTAAAATGTACCATTGTGCACAGGAAGGATAATCGCAATTTACATGCGCATTTCATTCAATGCAATTTTCAAAATAAAGCAATAAATAAAATTATGATAATTAGTAAATAAATTTTCTTCCTCATAGTAGATAAATTCATGATTTTTAAATTATTTAAAATTAATAATGTCAACAGCCATACCACGCTGAAAAAACCAGTTCTCGTCAGATCACTGAAGTTAAGCAGCGTTGGGCGCGGTTAGCACTTGGATGGGTGACCATTCGAGAAAACTGAGTGCTGTTGGCACATCGTGGGTGTGGTGAGCCCACACTTGTAGTTATTTACTACAAGTTATCAACCTAGAAACACTACCCGAATCGGGGGTAGTGTTGTCACGCCTACCCCGAAAGGGAAATGGCTTAATGGTATACATGATTTCAATGTACTTCAGGATATTTCACGTACTTCAGGATACTTCAAAATATTTCTAATTACTTCCAAATATTTAAATTTACTTTAAGATATTGCAAGGTACTTTAGAATATTTCACAAACTTCAAAATATTTCAATGTACTTCAGGATATTTTATATACTTCGGGATACTTCAAAATATTTCTAGTTACTTCAGGATATTTCAAGGTACTCCAGGATATTTCAAGTCCTGGAATTTTAAAAAAGAGCTGAGAAATTTTTATTGACATTTCTTTTAAAAGTTTTAATAATTATTATAGTACTTTTCTGCTTATTTTGAAAATTAAGATTTGTAAGAATTAAGGTTACGTTCTAAAGATTCAACTGAGCGCGGGAAGCGCATACCTGTTCCTTTTTTACGATTACATATTAATCGTTTATTTACTGTATTAAAAAACTTTCATGAAAAAAATGAATGGCTAAGTTTGCTATTTTATCGTGCATCACTTAAACTACGAACACATTTTTCCTGGAATTTAGTCAATTTTACTATTTTACATTGTCACATGTGCAAGGAATATAGTGAAGGCGGCCATTTTAAATTTTAATATTTACCAAATTCCAGGAAAAATGCGTTCAGAATTCACATGATGCACAATAAAATAGCAAATTTAGCCATTCACTTTTTTTCGTTTTGTTTAGAATGAAATAATAACCGAAAAGCCTTTTTAAAATTTTCATTGATTAACAATTTTATGTACTAAACAAATTTTATTTACTATAGCTAAAGTGCCTCTTTTTTATAATATTAACATGCGTTTTTTTTCATAATAGCACGAAATTTAATAATATTCTGCATCTAATAAGCCCGAGTTGAAGGCAAAATGTCAATTTAATAAAAAGATATTGCAAAAAGACGTCAAATTTCGATGTTTTCAAAAATTGGAATAACTCTAGAAATAATCAAGATTTTTCCAAGTTCTTTGGCTAATTTTAAAGGTTAATCTCTGTAGTATTCTTCTGGCTATTTCACGTTCTTCAGGATGTCCCACATACTTCAGGATTTTTTAAGGTATTTTAAGTTATTGCAGGGTACTTCAGAATATGTCAGGGTACTTCAGTATATTTAAAGGTATTTTAGTATAGTGCAAGGTACTTCAAGATATTTTAAGGCATTTTGAAATATTTCGAAGCAGTTCAGGATATTTTAGAAACATCAGAATATTGCAAGATACTTCAAGACTTTTCAGTGTACTTCAAGATATCTCAGATATTTTGCAAACTTCACAATATTTAAAGCTACATCAGAATATTTTACATATGCTTAAGAATATTTCATATATTTTAGAATATTTCAAAATACTTCAGGATATTTCCAAGGTACTTCAAGATTCTTCAGGATATTTAAAGGTAGTTCAGGATATCTCACATACTTCAAGATACTTCACAAACTGCAAAATAATTTAGTACAGCGGCGTAGCCAGGAATTATTTCGGGGGGGGGGGGGGGGCTGACCTTAGGGAATTAGGGCAAAAAAGGGTATCCGAAAAATAAAATTGCTTAATATTGAAGTTAACAAACATAATTGTTTAAACAATTTATTATTGTTTTCAATACTATTCTCTTTGAATAATGTTAAAAAGTTGCGCTTTTTTCTGAAATTTTCCACTTTTTGTCTATTTTTCACTTAGAGTGTGGTAATAATTAATGAAATTCAACAAACATAATTGTTTAAAAAAAATTATTATAAGTTGCAACTATCTTCTATAGTAATGCTATGTAATTGCGGTTTTTTCAGAAATTTTTCACGTTTTGTCAACTTTTCACTTAGAGCGAGGTAATATCATAACAATTCAACAAACATAGTTGTTTAAAGAAATTATTAATGTTTATAACTATCTTCTTCTATATTAATGCTAGATAGCTGCGGGTTTTTTCTAAAAATTTTCACTTTTTGTCAAGTTTTCACTTAGAGTGAGGTATGAATTATTGAAATTTAACAAACATAATTGTTTAATTAAATTATTATTTTTTATAACTATATTCTCCCATAATAATGCTAGATAGTTGCGGTTTTTTCTAAAAAATTTAACTTCTTGTCCATTTTATACTTAGGAGATAATAATAATTGCAAGTTAACAATCATAATTGTTTAAACACTTATCATGGTTTATAACTATCGTCTCATAATTTTTAGCTTTTCTTTACCTTTTTAGTTAGGAACAAATGTGGGCGTCCGCATGAAAATGGTCCTGATGACCGATATGGAGTTACATACAGAATCATATAACCGGATAAGCTCCCGGCATTTTAAGCCCAAGACGAACCCTTTAGGTTTAAAAACGAGTCGCCGGGGCATTTTTGAAGTTGTAACATCGAAAAACCGCTTTTCGAGAAAAACACATTTAATTTTGGCGAGAAATATAAGCGCACATGTTATACTTGTTCTTTGAAAATGAAATATACCCATTTCCGCTTGCTTTCAGAAAATAAATATAGTGTAAAAAATGCAGTATAGGTATTAGTATTATTCGCCACTTGAATAAAAAAATAATAATCTTGACCCAGACTTAGAAAAATTCGTCATGCGGACGCCCACAAATAATAAACATTAATATTAATTTAAACAAAAAGGCTCTCAAGGAAAATTTATATTTAATATGATTTATGTGTAGAAAATTTGAAGAATGTTTCAAATATCTATTTTATTTCAGACAAATATAATAACAAAAAAGAAAGAGATTGTTTAAGAAATGATTCTCTCTATATTGTTTATTTATTATATGTTCATAACTAAAAAGACAAAGTAAAGTTAAAAAATTTTAAAATAAACCGCAACTTTCTAATTATCTAAGAGAAGACAGTTATAAACAATAATAAACTGTTAAAACAATTATGTTTATTAACTTGCATTAGTTATTACCCCATAAAGTAAAGAGTTGACAAAAACTAATTATTAAGTCCCTCGAAGCGAAAAGTGAATAAAAATTGGAATATTTCAGAAAAGACCGCAAATTTCTGGCATTATCGAAAGAAAATATTATTAAAAATAATAATAAATTGTTTGAACAATTATGTTTGTTAACTTGAATTAATTATTACCTCACTCTAATTGAAAATTCGATCAGAAGTGAAAAATTTCAGAAAAAACTGTAACTTCCTATCATTACTCTGAGAGAATATAATTATAAATAATGATGAATTATTTAAGAAATTTCTGGTGAATTTAATTGATCATGGCCTTGCTCTAATTGAAAAGATTAAACAAAGTTGAAAATTCCGAAAAACCGCGACTTTTCAAATCTATTCTAAGAGAAAATCGCTAAAAACAATAATAAATTGTTTAAACAATTAATTTAAACCTCTAGTTATTAGTATGAAGTAGGATTTTATGTATTATAAACAATTTGTATTTCAAAAAACCGCAAAAAATTATATTTAGCGCCAGAAACTCGCGAAACACAATTTTTCACTTATGGGGTTTTTTGGGACCCTATAAAACAGACTTATGGTGGTGATATTTAAAAATTAAGTTTTTATTCGTATTCTATTGCTAACTGTGAAAAGAAATGTTGAGTTTCAACTCGATACCTTGCTACGCCACTGATTTAGTACAAGTGTGCACTTTACTTCACGAGTGGTCCACCCCTCCAAAATTAGCTGAAAACATGTGAAATGAAACAATTTTTAATTAAATAAGATTCAAATAGTCTATTTTCAAATTGAAAACTATCACACATTGAAATTTAAATTGGAATTGTATCTCGAGAACCCATGAAGATTTTTTTAGTTTTATGGCCTTCAATTAAAGATAAGATTATTATATAAAATGATTGTTGAATCAGTTTGACCCCTGAAGTGGAGGTACAAAATTCGAGAAGTTCTTGCATTTTTCTTAAACATCTCACGTGGTATATTCTCTTCAAAAGGTCAAAAACATCTCTATTAGAGGTAATTCGACGCGAAATTTAATAAGCTTTCCAAAGGTCTTTTAAAAAAGTTTCTCGCTCCTTTTTTAAACGAATAATCACGTTTGAAAGACGGCAGTGCTTCTTAATAGTATTCGCACTAGTTGTACAGACAATTTCCAGCGATAGTGTACTATGATACTAATTTCGCTTTAGAACATTTAAAAACTTACTGTCTTTTTAGTGCACCCCATAGAAAAATATCCTTAGGAAAATCTGCAGTGTGCAAGATTCTAAAAAGAACAATTCTTTTATTTTTTTCAGAATGAAGAATATCTTCCCCAGAACTTTGACAGAGGAAATCAATTTACCTTGTAAGGCTGCAGTGAAACAAGGGAAAAGTAAGTGTACAATGGTTTTTCATCACACTTTGGGTTAAAAATGATCTAACAAATGCTAGAATCTCCTTTGATTCTGATCATAAAATGGGTTGGCATCTTCCTGATTGTTCTTAATTGTAAGATTGAGATCTTTGGATGGGATTGTTGAGGACTCAAGGAATTTCTTTCTGGCAGCTATTAGCTGCATACCGAAGCATTGGTGAATTCTTAAAACGAGACATGAAGAGTCATCTCTGGACGATCCTCTGCATTATACGGACCAAAATCACCTAAAATTACCGATAAAAACAAAACTGCAAAATTATTATTAATTTCAAATTTTAAGGAAAAATTTTTAATACCTATGGAAAGTGAGTTTAAATTTTGAAGAAGCCCTGAATAAACTCGATTTTTAATTCTTCCAAATATATTTTCCTTCTATAAAATAAAGTAAAATAATTAAAGAAAATTGCGATTTTAAATTTAAATGCGTAATTCTACGGATGTAAATGGAACGCGAAATAAAAACCCCAAGTTTTAGAAAATAATGCTTTCTTATAAAAAAGATATTACATTCAAAAGAAACCTTGCGACGCACAAAGTAATCACAGTTTAAGAGGTATATTTGGCCAGTACTGAGGTCTTGCTTTATCTTTATGCCTATCAATCGTCGTTTGCAAAGCAGTCTCCATCCCTAATATTCTTGGACTGGCCTCTCCATATAACAGTTTAGCGTTCTCGGTTCTTTCCTGCATCCAGGCAGCTCCTCCTTTCAAAGGAACTTCTTCCTCTTCCTCTTTTTCCGAGGCCTCTTCCTCTCGCTTCTGTTTGAGTTCTAGCTTGTGTTGCATACTCTGCTTCAGGAAATCCATCATATCATCGTTTAATTCAAACTCTAGACTTTCATCGTCCGAAGCTGGTTCATCCTCTGCTTCTGCTTCGAGATTACTTTGGGCTCCTGCGTGGAATCCAGTCCAGGCTCTGTTCTGGAATTGATTCTGGGCTTCATTCTGGAACTGATTCGTAGCTTCATTCTTAAACTGATTCCTAGCTTCATTCTGGAATTTATTTTTGGCTTCGTTCTGATGGTGAACTTCATTTGGAACTTGGCCTTTTCGCTGACAGTGGCATTGTTGTCTCGTTCGTGCAAGATGTCTCACTGTATCCTGCAAGACCTGATTTTCATGTTCCAATGCCTGGCAACGTGTTCTCCACCATGTTACGTTGTGTCTACAAAATATAAAAAAAAAAGTATTTTAAATAGATACAATTGATACACCCTTATAATAACAACTAGGTAAAGCCCAAAAATGAAATTTTAAAGGAAAAAAAATATTTTCTGTGATAGGATTAAAAAAAGAACATTATAGAAACTAGTGGTCCTTATGATCTATACTTTCAATATTTGGAAACTTTAAAAAAAAAACTCTAAGTAATGAGAGGAAAACCGAAATGAGGTTTACCTAATTATCATTCTCAATTATTTAAAAACTTATTTTTTCATGCTTTATATCTATAAAAAACTTCAAAGGGTCTGAAAATTACTTCTGATACAAAAAAAAAACATCACTCGTGACGGAAAACGTAAATTTAATTTCATCACTTCGGAGTAAGAATGGGGAAAAAAGAAAGTTCCTCATTTTCAATAAAAAAAATTCTCAACCAAATGAAATAAATTTTCAACGAAATAGTTGGATTTTTTACCAAACAGATGAATTTTCAACGAAGACAAATTTTCAACCGATCACGGATTAGTGCAATTTTCAGTTGAAATTAGTTGAATTTGCAACCAAAAAATATGAATTCTCAACGAACAATGTAGTAGTCTGTATATCAATTAAAAAAGGTTTTAATGTTTAACCAAAAACAGTTGAATTCAACCAAAACGACGAATTTTGAACAAAATAGTTGATTCATCAACCAAAACCGATTCATTTTCAACCAAGAAGATTAATTTTCTACCAAAAGACGAATTTTCAACAAATTACATGAATTTTCAACTAAAAAAGATATATTTTCAATCTAAAATGGAATAGTTATATTCAAAGTTGAAAAAATTACAATTTTCAACCATAAAAAACAATTTTTCAACAAAATAGTTAAATTTTCAACCAAAGAAATGAATTTTCAACCAAAAAGATCAATATTAATATTCATCACAGAAGACGAATTTTCAACAAAGTAGTTAAATTCTTAACCAAAGAAATTAATTTTCAACTATAATGATGAATCTTCAATAAAAAAAGATGAACTTTGAACCAAATAGTTGAATTTTTGACCAAAAAGATAAATTTTCAATTATGAAGATTAATTTTCTAACACACACACACAAAACAAAATTTTCAACAAAATAGTTACATTTTGAACCAAATAAATTATTTTTTGACGAAATACATGAATTTTCAACTAGAAAAGATAAATTTTTAACCAATTGAAAACCAATTTAAAAAAAAGTTAAATTGTCAATAAAAAAAGGGGTTTGTTCATTTAAGATAGAAATGCAGTCGGCTTTTTATCAATAATTGTATGCACCGAAAACAGAGCATGAATAAAATTCAGAGGAAAAAATGGGGAGAAATATTGGAAAAATTTAATAATCTGAACAGATTGCTTCAGAATCAACCACAAAAAAAAAGTTTTTGATTTAAGATTATGAATCATCAACCAAAAAAATAAGATTTAAATTTGAAACCCAAAACAGCTGAATTCAATCGAAGAAGACGAATTTTCAAACTAAAAAAGAAAAGTTTTCAACCAAAAATGGAACAGTTATTTTTTCAGTTAAAAAATGAATTTTTAACAACAAAAAACAATTTCTAACAAAATAGTTAAACTTTTTGACCTAAGAAATTAATTTTTAACGACATACATGAATTTTCAACTCAAAAAGATAAATTTTTAAACAAAAATGGTATAGTTAAATTTTTAGTTGAAAAATTAATTTTCAATCAATTAAAAACAAATTTTCAACAAAACAGTAGTTAAATTTTCAACCAAAGAAATGAATGTGCAACTATAATGATGAATCTTAAATTTAAAAAAAATTAATTCAGAACCAAATAGTTCATTTTTGGACCAAATAGATGAATTTTCAACCATAAAGATTAATTTTCTAACATAAAAGAAGAATTTTCAACAAAATAGTTAAATTTTTAACCAGAGACATTAATTTTTAACCGAATGTATGAATTTTCAACTAAAAAAAATGTCAGCCCAAAATGGAACAACTAAATTTTTAGTTAAAAAATTAATTTTCAATCAATTAAAAACGAATTTTCAACCAAATAGTTCAATTTTCAACAACAAAGAAAGGTTTTTGTTTATTTAAGATCAAAATAAAGTCTGCTTTCTATGAATAATTTTATGAACAGAGAGCATGCAAAAAAATGCACAAATCAAAATTAGATTTCCACGCTACCTCCTTTTCGGCTCGTTAGAAACATTACATAACAAGGGGAAAAATAGGGAGAAAAATTGGGAAAATGTAATAATCTGAATAGACTAGTTCAGAATCAACCGCGAAGAAAAAGGTTTTTGAATTAAAATTATGAATTATCAACAACAACAAAATGAATTTTCAACAAAGTAGTTCCACTTTCAACTAAGCAGTTGCATTTTTAGCCAAAAAAGATGACATTTCTACAACAGATGAATTTTTAAAACAATAAGACGAATTTTCGACCAAAAAAGATTTCTGTCAATAAAGAAAATTGTTTTGATCCAAAATGTGGAATTTTCATGACAAAAAGACGATTTTTCCATAAAACAATTGAATTTTCAACAAAATGTTAATATTCGACCACAGAGTTAAATTTGCAACCCAACCCAGTAAGAAGGCTTGAATTGAAAAGAATCGTGAAATTCCGATTTCAGCGTAAAAAGGAACATTTTTCTATCCTATGTAAAACCTGATTCTTCCACCGACGTCCAATCCGCAAGAGAGTAATACATTTTCCAAAAATGTAATTCCCGGCAGTTCCCATAGCGACAACAACGACTCTTGGAATTATTTTCTGTTCCAGAAACAGAACAAAATTTACATTTATTTAATTCCTTCCAGTACCTTCAAAAAATATCTATAGATAATTGTTTTTAATTTCGTAAAGTAGGATACCTTTCAAATTTATTTAATTCCTTCCATTTCTTTCAGGAAATATGTATACTAGATTGTTTTTAATTCCACAAAGTAGAATTTTTTTTAATTTATTTAATTCCCTCTAATACCTTCAGAATAAATCTTTATGATATTGTTTCGAATTCCAAAATGTAGCATATATTTCAAATCAATTTAATTCCCACTGGTACCTTCAGAAAATATCTGTTTTAAAATATTTTAAATCCATTTTTTTGGAATATAAGTTTAATAGTTTCAATTTTCGTTAATCTTATGAATAAGATTTTTGGTATCTTTAAATAAATAAAAATATACAATAAATATTAAAATATTGTAAAAAATGGTTACTGTTAAATGTATAAATTTTATTAAGTAGTAAATAAATAATTAATAAATTAAAAATATATACACATAAAGTAATAATGATAATAAATTAATAATAAGGTGAAAGTCAAGATAAAAACAAAACGAAAGTGAATTGATAATAGTAAATGAATAAATAATTAAGTAGATAGTCAATTGATGGATAATAATTACGTTATACCACAAGAAATACTATTATTTTTTATATATCAATGAAAAACATCTAGGTTGAATTCAAATATAATTGTCATCGAATATTCTTCAATAATTTTTAGTATGTCAGTATTGCACTGTAAATATTCTTGTAGATTTTGAATGTGGGTAGTTTTCTGATTATTTTGCAACAAAAATCCGAATCTTTCATCTATCCGTCTTTTAGAAAATCTATACTTTTTAGGTTCAAAAATGGTATTTTTAGTTTTTTTATTCAAGACATGTGTATCGGCATAATAAAAATTATATAATAGTATTTACATTAAAAATCGAGAAGAAAAATTAAATTGCAAGAAACTTTGGGTTAAATCATGTGGGTGCCTTTAATTAAACTTTGCCTTGTTAGGCTGTTTTTTTTTCTTCAATTATTTTCGATCTGCCCTTATGCAATTAACATATCCATTTTATTGAATATAAGTAGTACACATTTTTCTATCAAATAGAATACGACTCATTACTGTAGGAATTTTCGCACAATATGTTTAAAATGTAGTACTACCATTAAAAAAAAAGTTAATATAATTACAATTCTTTATTTCAGTACCCAATTGCCACTTATTAATTAAAAATTATAAAATATTCACTAACAATTAATTTTCATTTTAATTCAACCAAGCGTTTTGAAAATGAATTTATTCCAATCCATTCTATTCCTTCGTTTGCATACTCAAACTTTTCAATCCCCTTCAGTACCGTTTTGTGCAATTTTCGACGTTCATTGGCAGGGATTCAATTTTATTGACCTGACTACGGATTTTCGTATTTTTTAATTCCTTTCACTATTCTGTTAAATTTTTCAAGGTGCAATTAAGGGGATTGATTTTTTCTCATATCTATTTCCCCGACGGTTTAGGAGACGACCGGAAAAATCAGGTACTCAAGTGACTAATATTTTTCAATCCCGATCAATGCAAGCCTTCTTACTGGGAAAAAGACGAATTTTTAACAAACAGTTGAATTTTTTGTTTTTAGCAAAAATGTTGATTTTTGAACAAATAAGTTAAAATAAATTCAATAAATGATAATTGAAAGTTTTTAATGCAAGCTGTGTTAATTATCATCATAAATTTAACATTAACCTTGGAAAGCTAACAAAATTACTCCAAAAAGGATAATACATAACCTAGAAATGGAAACTAAAATTATTACATAAATTGTATATTTACGTTTGTTGCCACTGCTGAGCGGTCGTGTAATTTTCCCAAAAAGCTTTCGCTTCCATTGCTTTCCCTGACAATTTATCCTTTGCAACATAAACACTGCAACCAGCAAAAACTTTTTGACGTTTCGCAGACCTAACCTCAACTTTTAGTCGATCGTGTTGAAGACGCTTGGTTCTTCCGTGTCGCTTTCTCTTTCGATTCCTAATACGTTTTCTGGAAACGGGAATGGATTCCATAACTTTATTCACGACTTATTTTAGCAGACATTCGCAAATTACGAAGCTTTCATTGTTTATCAATTTTATCAATTTTATTTACAACGCAGAAAATAATTTTTCCCTATGACCTCTCAGGTGCGCTTGCGCAGTTCTCATTTCCAGAATCACCAATACAATAATATTAAATTCGCACAATAGAAATTGCATTTATTCTTTATGAGCTCATGAAAATCTTGATTATTTTTCCAATTTCAGAAAAAAATAGACACTTCAGACCATCAAAGTACTTTTAAATAATTTTTTCATAAATTTAACAAGTATATCGAGTTTTTATTTTCAAAGCAATTTGTTTTGGCAGTTGGCTGTGCTGGAATCGCGCCAGTACGTATTTCCGGTAACTTACGTTTCCGCTTCTTTTCGTTTTCGTTGGAAATACCGCGAGCACGTGTGCTAAAATCTTTGGCAATTTACCTTGATTTTCCTCAAAAAAAGTTCTAAAATCAATTAAAAAACAGTCATGACTTCCAAAGCCGAACTTGCTTGCGTTTACTCCGCTTTGCTCCTCGTCGATGACGATGTTGCAGTTACGGTAAGTTAAATATTGACATCACTTTTTTTATAATTATTTTATTTTCTGTGTAATATTTTAACTTCTTAAGAAATTTTTAGTGTTTTAATTACTGTGATATTTAAGTTAAATTATTTTAGATACTTTTTTAGTTTTTATCGATTGAAACCCTTCAATATTTAAGTTCATAGTCGTGACTATCATCTCTCGCTCCAATATTTTAATTTTGAAATATCTATTATAGTAAATAATCTCTTTATTTCGATTATATATTTTTGGGAATCCGGAGATAGAATGAAAAAGGAACAGGTAATAGATTTTTGCAAAAAAAAAAAATAGATTTCAAGATAAAAGCGTGTGAAGATTGAGGTTAGGAAGCCTGGGAAGGGATATCTGAAGAAGCTGAGGAATGGTAAAAAATCATTTTAAAAAATATATAATTTGCGTTATATATATTATCAGGGTGTCCAGCGACCTTGAAAACCGGTTATTTTATTGAGATGCGAAAAGTAATTCAAGTCTATTATGAAATCAATATCTCGTTTAGAAGCAATCTTGCTACGGAAAATTGTTTTATTTTTCAACATATAATTTATCTTTTACTCATTACAGCATGAATAGATTCCTAGGCATTTTTTTCAGACTACCAATTATTGTATAGATTGCAATGAACGTATTTTAATATTGTGAATAATTCTATAAGTTTTTTATTTCGTCTCCGCTAATATAGAATGTTAAAGTATACATTTTTTTGTGTTATTCAACTTGTAAATTATAAAAATTATTAATTGAAAATTTCGATATTAATTCAGTTTCAGAATTAGAATGAGCCATGGCCATATAACGAATTTATTAAGGGTTTCGCCGCACTCGGTTTTTGAGTGTATACCAGATTACAAAACATTACTAAAGATTTCAAAAGGTTTCAAAGATTTTAAAATGTTTAAAAGGATTTTGAACATTTTACAAAGATTTCAAAAAGGCGTGTACACCACATTTCAAATATTTCACAACAATTTCACAGAGAATTTAAAACTTTCAAATGATTTACAGCATTTCAAAGATTTGAAAAAGGGTACAGTACACCAGATTTCAAATATTTTAAAACATTTCGAAGGTTTGAAAAGATTTCAATAAGATTTCAAATAATTCAATGATTTCAACGATTAAAAAATATTTCACAAACAAAGATTTAAGCAAAATTTCACAAATATTTCAAAAGATTGCAAGGATTTCAAAGATATGAAAAAGGCGTGTACATCAGATTTCAAAGATTTTACACGGATTAAAAATATTTTAATAATTTCAGATGAATACAAAAGATTACACAAAAGTTTCAAAAGAATATAAGAATTCCGAAGATTTCAAAAAGGGATTTCAGATTACAAAGATTTCAAAACATTTAAAAGATTTTAAACTACTTCAAATATTTCAATGGTTTCAAACGAATACGAAAGATTTCACAAATATTTCAAAGATGTTCAACTATTTCAAAAGTTTTCAACAAATTTGAGAAGATTTCAGTGATTTCAAACGAACACAAAAGATTTCATAAAGAAAGATTAAAGAAAGCTTTCACAAATATTTCAAAGATTTCATGAAAATTTCAAAAAAATTGCACAAAGATTTCAAGGATTTCAAATACTTTACAAAAATTTCACAGAAATTTCAAGATTTCACAAAGATTTTAAATACTTCAAGAGATTTCAACGAATTCACAAAGATTTCAAAAGATTTCGAGGATTTCAAAGACGTTTTATGTTCGCAAAAAATTAAGAATTTGTTTATGGTTCTGCTTTCTTTAAAAATTGATGGCCAATAAAGAATGAAATCGTTCATTTTTTACGTCTAACAAACGATTATTTCAGTATTTGATGTAAAAAAAGGAGACCTGGAAAACATGGAAAAGACCCAAATCTTTTAATTGTACAATTTTATATGGCAAAGTTGCGGGTTGTATTACAAAACTCTGAAGAGAACTCTAAAACAGTTTAATTTTTGAGGCCTTGAAACTAAAGTTTTTTGCTTCATGAGCTTAAATTTGAAAATCTTTGGTTTGAAATTTCTTTCTTTTCGGAGGTTTCGAATTTCAAGTTTCGCAATGTTGTAGTTTGACATTCAAATATTTAAAACGTCCGGACAATTTTGCTATTAAATCTTTCAAAACATCATATTAAAAGCCTTTGATTGAAATTTAACCTTTTTAAATGTAAATATAAAGCAATGGTCACTTTTAAATTCAATCATTTTAGATATAAATCTAAAGCAATTTCGAATTGAAAAACTTAAAATTGTGCCATTTCAAACATTGGAATCATTTATTATAGCAGTTTTGTTTTGTATTTTTGTTTTATAATTTTGAATATAATATCTTCCAATGTTCCGATTTTTTGTTTAGCATTTAAACACATAAATCATTTCTAAATGGAAAATATTTTATTGGAAATTTTCAAGAATGAATAATAATTCTAAAGGAAGTGTTGAAAGTTAAACGATTTGAAATTACAAATTGTGTTGTTTAAAACCAAAATAGATAAAAATTAAACTTTCTGAAATTGATACCTCAGCGATTGCTTTAATTTTGAATGGTTACGATTTCAGAGTTGGTGAATCTAATTGTTTTCAGGTTCAAATTAAGTTCGGATTCATTTAAGGGCATGTGACACAGCGAAATACCTATATTGCCGACCTCACTTTATCAGTTAAATGCATTTTTTTTTGTACCTGAGAACTTTTAAAAGAAGTAAAATATCGAGCTGAAACTTTGGAAAATGTATTAGAATACAATAAAGTACGTTAAAGTACTTCATTTGGGTAGGAACTTCACTAAAAATTATTTCCGAACAAATTAAAACTGGGAGCCTATTATCACATATTTTTTCTGAACCTCGAAATTTT
>CAKNYM010017145.1:0-27780 GCA_932195095.1 Andricus curvator
CCCCCCCCCCCCGGAGGCAGGAATGGGGGTAACTTTGTAATTTAAAAAAAAATTTCGAATAAAAATTACGTATTTCATAAGGGAGAATCTGAATCTGTGATAAAAAATTGGGGTTCCCATTTGAAATTACAAAGTTACCCCCACTCCTGCCTCCTGGGGGGTGGGGTGGGGTAAATTTTTTCAAAGTCGCTTTTCCCCCTCGAAAATAAAAAGTTTTTATTACGGATATTTTTTTCATAGGATGCGTATTTTATGAGATATTTCGATGTCTCCAGTTAAAAAAAATACCCTGTATCTATGTATATATATATATATATATATTTTTTTTTTTTGTGAAATAGTTGTTTCACTGATAAGCAAGTTATAAGTCGTCCTTCTTTTTTAATTTAAAACGGACCTCTTAAAAACTTTTGCGGAGGGGGCCTACACGTTTCTAGTTATGCCACTGAACTCACTTACAATTTCAAATAGTAAGGCTGACAATCTCGCGTAGTGCTTATTGCAATGCGAAAGAGGAGATCGAACTCACTTGCAAAAGTCAAACTCACAATTCTTTGCTTACTATGAAAATTAGTTATTCATACAGTTTACATGTTCAACTGTACTATTTCAAATAGTTATTGAAGCTACTTGTTCTCGTAATCTTTCTTTTTACAATTTGAAGTAGTAATGCTGACTTTAAGGTTTTGTATATTTTGAGCTCACTATATCATTCAGTATCAAAAAACTATTTGAATTGTTTCTTGTACAATGCGAACAAGTAAACTTCAAGTTATCAATACAGAAAAGTGAATCTAACGATCTACTTTTTTCCGTGTACCTGTTCTCTTAAATACTGAGGCGTTTTATGAGCATATTCCGGGTGGATATTCCGGATGTAACCTGTGCATGAATCCTCTTCACGTCGATGAGCTTCTTTGCCAACAGGTAAGGATGTCCCTCCTGAGTTGGTCCGACCATTTAAATCGATGTTCTCGCGTTTGTCTGGGGCCATTGCCTGGTCGTCGCCTTGGTTCGGTCCTATTGCCACTCCCAACTGAACCATGGCCTCCATCCGAGAGAGGCCTATTGTGGGTGGCACTGCGCGATACTGGTGACGCAACCGCATAATTCGTTGCACTAGGGAGTCAGCCCAATGCAACGTGGCTGACTGCAAGAGCCGGAGCTCTCGGGGATGGGGTCGCCACATCCCATTATTATCATTTAAATGGGCCCACCATCCATCCAACAGGTACCCATGACCTGGTACTTCGCTACTAAACACGGTCGCGAAACTCAGCAAGTGATTAGTAGCTTCATTGGTGTCAGTCGCTGTTTCGGAACTCTGTATTCTGCCTCCGTATTCGTCATAATTCGCGACTATATACACTGGAGAGCCCGTTTCTAGGGTTCCAACATTCATCCTAGAATGCCTGTTTGTAGGGATCCACCGTTCATACTGGAGAGCCCGTTTATAGGGATGCAAACATTCATCCTGGAGAGCCCTATAGGGATCCAACATTCATTCTGGAGAGCCCATTCATAGTGATCCATCTTTCTTACAAACGCTAGTTCCAATGCCAACGACTGAGACCAACGATTCAAAATATTAACTTTATTTACTTTAAACGGCGAGAGAAAAACACAACTTCACACACGCACACGGACATACACATATACAAAGAAAAGTCAAAAAGTAAAAGTCAAAAATCAAAAATGTGTTTATCACAGTCATCTGTCGTATACGCGGGATGGTCACAGAAGGCGATTTTAGCCTCTATCATTGTTCACTCCCAGAAAACTCCGGACGATGCGGCACGTGTTCAGCAATACTGCCTTCTGAATTAGATGTAGCGAATTTCGAGCTCCCAGTTCTTCCAAGATTTGAACGCAACTCGCATGAACGTTCCCAGTGGAGGAGATCACGATCGGGTGGATAGTGACCTTGTTCACCCTCCACACGGTCAGGATCACGTGCTTCAGCTCCGAATATTTCTGGATCTTCTCAGCATATCGGAGCCTAATGTTGTTGTTAAGGGGAACGTTTATGTCTATTATTCTCACATGTTGAGTCCCAGTAAAGGGGATGGTGTTCGTTCTCTAGTAATTTAACTGGGCTATATTTGTAATAAGGCTCAAATCTCTCTAGTAAACCAGTGTTCAGGGAAATTTGTTGGTGAATGATCCCAGCAACATCATTATGTCTGCGCGTGTATTCTTGCGAGGCAAGCGTCGTACAGCCATCAATGATGTGCTCGATGTTCTCATTGGGATCTCCACAAAGGCGGCATCTGTCAATAACTGCCGCCATATTGAGAATGTGTTTTTGGTAATTCCTCGCCTTGATTACCCTGTCCTGGATGGTAATGACAAATCCTTCCGTTTCCGGAAAGAGTTCTCCCCGCCTTAACCAGAGGTTTGAGGCATCACTATCCACGCAGGGATAGTCCCTCTGCCTCCAAGCTTTCGTGGCAAAACTATTCTCTCTACAGCTGTCCTTTTATGGTACATTCAGTGCTCAGACATTTTCACGCTGATGATTCTGTTAAGTCTCTCGAGGTCAGTCATGGACCAGGTGACCAACCCAAAGGAGAATGTTAGGAGAGGAATGGCATAGGTGTTAATTGCCTTTGTGATGTTCTTCGCACTGAGGCGACGCGCCAGAATCCGACTAAGGCGACCTGAAAAAGCATTCTCAAACGCCTTTTTAATTGCAGAGTGGAGCGCACCCCTCGCCTGCAATATGCCAAGGTACTTGTTCGATTCTTCATCAGTCATCGCCTCAATCAGAGCGTGGTTGGCCAGTATCAGTGGAGCATTTATCTCTCCACGGGACAAATGCAGCTTTCTGCATTTGTCCAAACCCAGAGACATCCGGATGTCATAGGAGAACTGCAGCAAGATGTTAGGTAGGCTGTTCAGTTTGGACTCTGAGCTTGCATAAACCTTTATATCGTCCATGTACATGAGGTGAATGAGTTGAGACTCAGCCACTCGCACCTCAATTTTGAACCCATGACCCTGGAAGATTCCTCGTTTAATGGACAAGGGCCGTGTATCCCTCATCATCCCACGACTAAAACATTTAATCCTTGTGCACCACGTGTGCATAGCGTGATCCAAAAATTGGATGACGCGCGGACAGATCTTATATATCTTAAGGAGCTCAAGTAAATGATCCTGGGGTGTGGAGGGAAACGCCTGTTGGTAGTCAATGTAGGCCATGTGCAAATTGCGTTGGTGGTGTTTTGCATGCAACACAACCACACTGTCAATCGTGACTTGGTCCTTGCAACCACGGGAGACTCGACAGCAACTTTCTTGTTCTTCAGAGAGGACGTTGTTCCTCTCACAATATTTATAGACGAAGTCAGAAATGATAGCCGTGATACACTTGTAGAGGGTCGAGAGGCACGTGATTGGTCGGTAATCACTAGGACTACCAGTATCTACCTTTTTGGGTATCATATACGTTACGCCCTTGGTCATAAAATAGGGCAAGTGATCTGGGTTCTCCAAGATGTTTTGAAGGACCCCAGTAAGAACGGGGTGCAGAACCTCCAGGTATTTGTACCAGAAGCTGTTCCCCCCATCCACACCCGGAGCTTTCCAGTTCTTATCCCTCTTTAGGATACGAGCTACATCGGAGGCTGAGATGGATAGACTATTCATCCCAGACAACCGTGCAACTCTGTCCTTTCTTGGGGCACAGATGGTAGTAGCCTGGCCTCTGAGTTTTATGCTCGTCAACCTGACACACGCGACCGCAACGCAATATGCAAGAGTCTGCACCTGCAGCAAGCTCATATCCCAATGCAAGAACAGAGGTAGTATCTCGGTGTTTAAGCCGCCAACTAACCGGAGAAGGTCCTTTTTTACTCTAAATTTCGGCAGACCGTTTTTCATTGATGGTTCTTGATACGCGAACTCTAGGATGGCATCAGTGAAGCACACAATGAGACGCAGGCTTTCCTCATTGAGCTCTTCAATGAGTTCAGCAGGAGCAGGGGCAGGCTCCGGCGGCTGCAAGCCTAAGGACTGTCAACCATGAGACAGTCGCCCTGCTACATCCCCCAGATCCGGCCCCCGCTCGTCTATAGCGTCTCGTGTGCTGCTAGTTGTTGTTGCATCTGTTTTTCGGTGTTACTTATTTCGACCACGGATATAAGGTGGCGCCGCCTAATGGATCTTAATTGATCAGCAAGATGTTGTTCAGTCACTCTATGGGCCAGCTCGGGATGAAGACCCACGAAGAGACGATGTTTTTCGCCCCTGACGGGTCCTCCCCGTGCTGTTGCCTGAAAGTGACATCTGATCACGTCTCCATTTATTTCGGGCGTCCACCTAATCCTCTTTTTGGCCTGCGCACCCTGGAGTTGCTGGCGGCTTGCATTCTCAACCTCCGATCTTATCCGGTTGATGGTTCTTCTAGGGAGGAGGTTCCCATCTATAATGTGGCGCCTTCGCTGTTCAAGGTCGTTTTGTGTTACTGTTCTCGTTTCCGGGAAATTCGCTACAAAGTCTTGGCGAAGGACCGCCCCGTCGAGAGAAGTTGTGGTCGTTCCCGTCTCGTGTTCAAATTGGCAGCGTATCAAGTACTCATCATGGTGGGTTTGAAAATTGATGTGCTGCCGTGGCATTCCTGTGGAAGTGGTCGGCTGGGGGATTCTAGCCGAAACATCCTCCGCAGGCGCAGCTGATGTTCTGTTGCTTACCGCTTTTTGCCGATGTTCTGGCTGGAGAATAGCCCTTTCGGGTCCCAGATAACAATGCATGCGGACGCACATGGGCGCACGGCGTGCAAACACGATGTGTCGGCAACAATGCAAGCACAGTGACAGCACGTTCTGAGGGCAATAAGTAATCCCGCATAGTGCCCGCACACGATCTGCATGATATGCAGCACAGCGTGCGTCTATCATGCTCGTCAGGTACTTAGGGCAAAATTTCGGCATATAGTGTGCGGTGAAGAGTGTGGCACAAAAAGCGCATTATTACTAAAAACATAATATAGCCGTTGTGTACAAATAAAACTCTGATCAAATTCGCTTCATGCTATAAATTTTTGTTATTTTCCAAGTTTATTTTACAGACAAAAAGTCGAAGTAAAAGTGAAGAATTATGTTTGTTCAAATTAAATAAACATTTTTTCTTGGGTTTTGGTTCGGAAAATGGTTCACTATTTTTTACTATATTCAGATTTAAAATGATCGAAAACAAGTTTTTCAAGTGCACATTTTTAATCGTTCTACTTCTGAGATTTAAGTTCTTAAATCTCAGTAGTAGAACGATTAAAAATATGCAACTTGAAAAACAATTGAAAGTAATTAACTGGATGATTCAAAAGTATAGTGTTCTTTAAAATCCCTTTGTTTTTTAACAAAAGTGATGAATAAACGTTCTGTGTTGAATAATTTAAATTGTTCGAAATAAAAAAATATTTTCAGATAAATATATATTTCTCGCTGCCATAAGTGATCTCGATTTCGCTTTTGTTTATATCGACGATATTCTCGTCGCATCTCAGTCCGAGGAGATGCACGAAAAGCATCTGAGAATAATTTTCGAGCGCTTGAAGCAACATTCACTTAGACTAAATTTAGAAAAATGCCAATTTGGGCAACAAGAACTAGAGTGCCTTGGATACTCAATTAACGCTAAGGGATGCATACCTTCACCTGAAAAAGTGAAGGCAGTTTTTAATTATCCCAAACCAAAAACGGTAGTCGAAATGAGACGATTTCTAGGAATGATAAATTTTTACCGGAGATCCATACCATACGCTGCCGAATCTCACGCGTTACTAAGTAATTACATACACGACTCGAAGAAAAATGATCGCAGACCTGTTTATTGGACTAGCGAAGCGGAAATCGCATTCAACAATGCGAAACAGGAGTTAGCGAACGCAGCATTGCTCGTTCACCCGTCGCATAACGCTGAAACGCGTCTAGTTATAGACGCTTCGAAATATGGCATGGGCGCCTCATTGGAGCAAAAGCTCGAAGGCAAATGGGAACCATTAGCTTTCTTTTCTAAGAAATTCTCGCCCGCCCAACTCGTGTACAGCGCGTATGATCGCGAACTTCAGGCGGTTTACGAGGCAGTCCGTCACTTCAAATATTTTTTGGAGGGACAGGATTTCGAAATTGTAACCGATCATAAGCCTTTAGTTCACATGTTCAAACAGAAGGCAGAATAAGCGTCAGACAGGCAACAGAGACATATATCCCAGATAACAATGCATGTGGACGCACATGGGCGCATGGCGTGCAAGCACGATGTGTCGGCAACAATGCAAGCACAGTGACAGCACGTTCTGAGGGTAATAAGTAATCCCGCATAGTGCCCGCACACGGTCTGCATGATATGCAGCACAGCGTGCGTCTATCATGCTCGTCAGGTACTTAGGGCAAAATGTCGGCATATAGCGTGCGGTGAAGAGTGCGGCACAAAAAGTGCATTATTACGAAAAAACATAATATAGCAGTTGTGTCAAAGTAAAACTCTGATCAAATTCGCTTCATGCTCTAAATTTTTGTTATTTTTCAAGTTTATTTTACAGACAAAAAGTCGAAATGAAAGTGAATAATTATTTTTATTTAAATTAAAAAAACATTTTTTTTTTGGGTTTTGGTTCAGAAAATGGTTCACTATTTTTTACTATATTTACTATATTCAGATTTGAAATGATCGAAAACAAGTTTTTCAAGTGCACATGTTTAATCGTTCTACTTCTGAGATTTATGTTCTTAAATCTCAGAAGTAGAGCGATTAAAAATATGCAACTTGAAAAACAATTGAAAGTTATTAACTGGAAGATTCAAAAGTATAGTGTTCTTTAAAATCCCTTTGTTTTTTAACAAAAGTTTTGAATAAGCGTTCTGTGTTGAATAATTTAAATTGTTCGAAATAAAAAAATATTTTCAGATAAATATATATTTCTCGCTAATTCATTATTTAAGAGGTAGCAGGAATAATTTTGTGTATGTCGCTTTTGGAATAAACACCTGTTGCATCATCAGTTGTGAAAGAACAACTTTCAACACAGGAGTCTCTTCTTAAAAACGTCATACAATGTTTCCTGTTACTTATGTTATTTTTAACATCTTGTTTTCAATAATTATAACTCAAAACACGTGCATGCTAGCACGACGCTGGCACGCGCGTGCGACACGCGTGCGGCGCATATGAGGACACATATGTCTGCACTCTTGCCCTCACATCGTGCTGATCGATCGACACGCGTGCAAACACCATGCAGGCAAGGTGTGAGCAAATTGTTATCTGGGGTATCCCGGTGAGATCTTCCTGTCCATCACGTAGCTCACCACCACCGGCTTGCATGCTGCCACCCCCAGCGATGGCACCAGGGGCGCCCCGACGATCCTCGGGAAGCGACCACCGCCTATATAGATTCAGAAACTTCTACAGGATAAATCGGTTTTTGGTGCTCCTCTTAGTCCCTTTCCTCTTCGTTATCTGCCTGTCTGGCATGGGAAGCCCTGTCAGTAGCAATGCTACAGCCAACATAGCCGTCAAATTCATGAGAGGAAAGTTCAAGCCCTACCGCCACGACAACGCGAGAACACCTTCGGTAGGGTGTTATCATATTCTTATTATTATTGTAAATTAATGTCTCAGGCTTAAGATGGTCACAGCCCAATAGGTCGAAGGCATTTTTTGGTTAGAGTTAGATTTTTTTTATTTTTTTAATAGTATGCACGGGGCTGTCCCGGTATATATTATCAGTCACGGACGCATTATTATAATGCAATGAAGTGATCTGACGAGAGCGTGTACCTTAACATATTGAGCAAAGCCTGGTTTTTACCCCATCATTCACGGACTGGGTTGCAGTCAAGTGCATGATGGGGGGACCTACAGCTTAAGGTGGGATCAAAACCACCAGAACCTCGGTACAGGTACATATAAAAATTTGAAGAGGTACCGGCTCAGGGATCGAATCCCGGATCTCTAAGGTGAAATCCGAGTGTCTAACCAACTGAGCCAACTGAGTTTATTATAAAATTAATGTCTCAGGCTTACGATAGTTACAGCCCAATATCCAATATCTAGAGGAACTCTATGCTAGAGATCCTCCCGGAACCTGTGAAGTTGTGCTTGGTATCTAATCCTGTCGATTAATGTTTCGCAGCCACAATTCGCGAAGCTTTTCATTCTTTGGAAAAGCAAATCACCATGTTTAATCTTTTTTATCAACTTTCCTATTGATAAATTGCGTACATTACGAAGTGCAAATACGGCCAACACGAGGGTTAACAAAACCTCAATCAGTCAATGACATAAACGTCATATTCAATTCATATCCGGACTCAAAACGATAAACACTTTTAATATAATATAACATATGTATCAGAAATCAATAAAATCAGGAAGTTCTCCGTAAATTCAATGATTTTTCTAAAATTCAAACACTTTTGACAAAATAACTACAATTCCAATTTTAGCCCCCCTGCGACAGCTTCCGATTCTGGTTCGTCTACAGCTCAGGTGAAGGGGGTAAGCTGTCTCGACTCTAGCTTGAGGATGTCTAGAGCGCTTTCGCACGATTGCAGATCAGCAGATTGCATGCAGAAAGTTCACAAGACTCTTGTGGACTTTCTGCATGCAATCTGCTGATCTACAATCGTGTGAAAGCGCCCCTACTCTTGTCTATGCTACCTACATACGCTACAATGCGCTTGAAGTCACCTTTAGCAGACGTTAATGACAGGTATTGTATTTTTTATAACTTTTAACGCTGCAAAAGAACTATTGCAATTTTAACGCAGAATCGTAATTGCAACAATTTAAATGTTAATTTTGCTGTTTTTATTGAGTTTTTTTGCAAGTTAAGGAAAGGATACTATGTGGATATTTTAAAGGTACGCTGTAGAGTGCAGCGTATCTGAGGTGGGATTCCGATGCGCTCTAAACTTGTTGATCGAATCTCTCTTTCTATCGCATGAAATTAGACGAAGATGTTCGATCGTTTTGAAAACGATCGACTGCAACAATCTCTTTCTATCTGATGTGTCAGAACGAGAGGGGCAATATTCGTTAATCAAGAACTCCTGGGCGCAGTCCCATGGAGGTAGATTAGTAGAATAGGGCTGTGTTCGAGAATTGATTGGCAGCACTAGTACTGCCAGTAGTTTTTTTAGGCGTTCGGAAACCGCTGACAGTGTCATTGCTGACAACTGTAACAAAGATATTATAAACGTAGATGCGGTACGGGGTGTCAGAGACGTCAGAGTGGGGAACCATATATGTATGGACATCGCATTTTCTGTCATATCGAGGTTCTGCCCTCACCGTACTACGATGTCAAGCGCTGGTTTTCTCGTTCTTCGTAAAATATGACGGTAAAACAGCAGAAAGATTTTTTTAGGTTCGAAAAGTTTGACATTTATCGCTTCATAAACACCGCACTTCCGAATACAATAATAAATAGCGCATGTCTAGACACACCGAAAATACATATTTGGAAGAAATAATGAAAAATTAAGAATGACAGAAGCACTGATATTATGGTAGTAAATAAACTGAACTGTGAGAATAACACTCTCAAAAAGATAATTATGTTTATATTTGTTAAATATTATAATTTCTAATACGTTCACGTTTTTCTATGAATGATAGAATGTATAGAATTTTTTTAGATCTGAAGCTTGAGACAGGTTTTTTGTACATAGTATTTTTCAAAAATGTTGAAAAACGTTTTCTTGAAAATCGAATTTTTAATTAAAAAAAAAAATAAACTAAACATAAATTTCGAGATAATATGTTTAAATTAAAATAATCAAACATTTATACTAGAAAAAAACTTCTTTAATGTTTAAAGTTTTTCAAAATTACAGTTTAAATTTAAACTAACAATGAAAAAAAATATATTACTGGATAAAAATAACGCGCACGTGTTTTTACATTAATTTGTTTATACAATTTTTGTAGAATTATTTTTATTTGAAATTCAAACAATAATTTTTAAAAACTTTAAATATTAAAAAAAAAATTCTTTGATAAAAATATTCTATTATCGCATTTTTGCTAAATAAATCATATTTATTAAGAAACAATTTTTTAATTATGTAATTTCTGGAATTATATAATTATGGAATATTCTAGTTCGGATATTTTATAATTCGGTAATTTTATTATTTGGGAATTTTTAAATTCGGTAATATTATGAACTATTCGGGAATTTTATTATTTTTGGAATTTTATTATTCAGGAGTTTTACAGAGTCGGGAATTTTATTTTTCGGGATATTTTAGTCATCCCTAGAAGTACAGAAAATTTGCTGTAATTATAATTTCGTCACCGGGATCTTGTCGATTTTTTTCCTACAGTATTTATGTAAAACAGAAATTTTATTATATGAAAATTTTTGAAATCACAAGTTATAAAGATAATCTCATTAAGTACAAAAATTTAAAAAAATCACTGTATATCCAATTCTCCTGGGTCACTGGTAAACGGGGGTGAATTTAATAGGAATTATCTCTCAGGAAATAAGTTAATAAAATCCAAAAAAATGGGTAGACTTTTTTGACCTCTAGGTATGTAAAAAAATGTAAACTTCCGAAAATTTAAAAATCCTGCAAACAAGAAATTTTTGAAATATTTTGTTTATGCGCGGATAACCAAGCTGTATGTTGTATGCTGTATGATGTAAATCTTTGCTATATGTCTTCCCTGCAAAAAAAGATTCATTTAAGATCGATTGACTGCAATTCAAAAATAAAATCGTCAATCGACAATTTTGTGTGAAATGCAATTCATGTCAGATATGGTGAATTGCATTTAATATCCAATTGTTAAATCGCAATTGAAAAATTTGTCAGTGAACTAAATTGAATGTCTGCAACTGCAGTGAATTGTAGATATACAATAGAATCAGTGTGCGGTCTATTGCACTGAATTGTTTCGCAAGCGAATAAACCGCCTTTTGGATTTAATTGACGACTTTCAATTCAAAAAGAATTTTGTAAATGGTTTTATATTATCCAATAGAGGTTAATGTAAAAATGGAGATTGGTCATGCGATGCATCTAATTGTATTGAATCGCACATAAATTTATAGACCGGAACTGTTTTTAATTGGAGTTCTGCAATAAACTTTAAATTTATTGAATAATAACATATAAAACGTTAATAAATAGTATCGAAATTTCGATTCCGAACCAATTATACTCTTTTAGGATTCCAATACAATTTACAAAATACTAATATTGTAAAATTTTTTAATTTTTAAGGTTTCAATTTGACAACATGAATTTTAGCGTTAAAATTCAATTTGAAAACTTGAATTTTAACGCTAAAATTTGCCTCATTTTCAGAACGCGGGCTTATTGTTTGAATTTTCACAATGTTCGTTTAAGTTGTTAGGTCAACAAAAAAAAATTTTGGGATTCGAAATTGCTACGACGCGAAAAAGTCAAAAGTTTAAATTTGAACGTTAAAAATGTGTAAATACACCATTTTCAATGCATTATTGCAAGCCAGAGAGCCACTTTCTTACTTTCAGTCGCTTCTTTTGGAAGTCGATGCTCTGCTTTCAGTTTCCTTTTCGAAATATATCTTGAATTCGAAGCATTTTAAATTCAATGTTTTCAGCTGCATTTAGATTGAAGTATAAAAATGGTTTTGGTTTAAAATATAAATTAATTACAATATTTTTTTATTTTTCGCAATTGTAATTTTAACCTTTAAAATTGAATAATTGTAGATCGCAAACATGAAAAAGTAGACTAATTTCAAATTTATAGCGTTTCTATTATATATTGAACCGTTTAAGCCTCTGATATTTTTTTAAGCTTTTTAAAACTTTTTTGAAAACTTTTTTTATAACTTTTTTGTGTATAAGAAACAACATTCTTGTGGCACAATAGGCTTTATAGCCTGAGCGCCAGGGGAGCTCTCCATGGGCTTCCCGCCCGTTTTAAAACCAAAAAAACAACATTCTTTCATCTAATAACTGGTTTAAAGTAGAAAGAAGCAAAATTATAAAATCTGATTTTTTTTATTTTGGTTGTGATTTCTTAATAAAAGAAAGTGCTACTTAGTCTACGATCCAGCTGCAAAAATAGGAATTTTACTGAAGAAATTGCTAAATATTTTTTTCGTATAAGGTCAAAAAATAACAAATGTATGTACCTGGAATTTCAAAAAGAAAGGTGTTTTTTATGTTATGATGTTCTTCAAAGGGCTAATCGCAATTTCAAAAATATTTAAAGCCTTAATAGTTGAGACATTTTAAATATGTTGTATTCAGTATATTGAATAATTTGAAATTTAGAGCTATTTAAATATGCAAGAATTTTTTAATTGAAAGTGTTCGATAATTTTAGTCTGAAACATTATTATTTAGTTACAAATTGAAATCGTTTGGAATTCCAGGATTAGAAAGGAACGTCTTTCAATACTCGAATAATTATTTTAGAATGACTAAAATAGTATAACTTCAGATAAATTTGAAAGTAGGATTATTGAGAATTAGGAGTGCTTGAATGAACTGAACAAATGTTTAGTTTCAAAAGCTCTCTAAAAGGATGCTTTTTAATGTTTATTTATTTTTTAATAATTCGGCACCCCCACACATTATTTTTGTGAGAAAATAATACCTGATTTTTGTCAAAATTAAAAAATATATATTTAATGTTCGCTCAAGGTCAATTTTGTTCAAAGTGCTTGTTTCTGAATAAATTGACTCTATTATTGTTTCTGATTTCGTTCTGTCACTCATGGATTGTGTTTTTCATAAAAATCATTGAAATCTGTTCTTTGTTTCACGTTTACAAAACAATAATTAAGATACAAACCTAAATTGCACTATAGTAAAAACAACTGGAAGAAATGAGATGTAAGCCAAATTTTGTAAAGAAAATTAACCTTGTTCGACCTATACATATTCATTTTATTCCTCGAAAGATTAAAAAAAATCTCTTCGAAACGCTTTTATTACAACAATTTTCTTAAAGAAGAATATTGTTTATAAAAATAATAAAAGTATAATTTTTACATACATTTCTTAAAATAAAAAATTACCAACGAGATTTGTAGAAAATCTTTCAAGGAATAAAATGATTGTCCCGGAAGTTAAAACCGAAAAATTAATATTTCAAAAAAATTAAACTTGTACTAAATTGAGCTAGACTCGCGACCGGGAGATATCAGGAAATGAATATGAATTTATTTTTTGTGCAGGAAATAAAAAAACTTTTTAAATTTATCAGCTGTAAATATAAATTAAATCATGCTTTTAAAAACTGAACTGTAGTTTGAGTATTAAAAATTGAAGAGTAATTGATTTTACAAGACGATTCTGGATCTGTTCAAAATTATATAATTTACCTATTTTAACATTAAAATTTGAACTAATTTAATTCGAAAACCTTAGTAGTTACGCAAATGTAAACTTCCGGTTGAGTCTTCATAAACAATGTTCAATTTAAAAATCACTTCAAATTAATAGATTCATAAATAAACGCCTTTATTCAATTTCAAAATCTCATTCAAGTATTGTTTCAGTATAAAATATTCAATTTTTAACCCATTCAATTTGGAATTTTTAAATTAACAAAAACAAAACAGAACAATTTTCAATATTAAACAATTCGAAACTGAATTGTCACAATTTCAGAGTGATAAACTTAAACTTTGAATGTTACAATTATAATTTTTTTATTTTTTCATTTGTAATTTGAAAGTAAAAGTATTGATTTTTGATTTGCAAATAAAAGTTGAACAATGATTAATTTAGAAAAAAATGCAAATAAGTTGGAGGTTTTTTAATGTTTCGAACAAAATCAGTATCAGGCCCCAAAATTTCTTTCGGCGGCCCTGAAGTCCGTGAAGTGTACCGAAAAGTGCGGGTCCGTTTCAAATTATGAAGTGTGCACTTGTCATATTGCATTATTTAAAAAAGTTAGGTATTTATTTGATATTTAAATCAAGATGTCCTTAAAAAATAAAAAACTTCGCACCATTTGGCAATTATTATTAATATATTTTTGTTAACAATTAATTTAGCAACTTTTGCTTTACTTATCACTACTTTTGTATTTATGTGGAAGCCCTTTATAAATTAATTAATTCATTAATATAATATAATAATTAATTAATTATAACTATTTTCTGAAATTAAACCAAGCTTATTGCCGCCATCTTGCTCCCAGTAATATTACACATGCTTTTAAATCCAGTAATTCCAGTAAAAATTACGTCACGCAAAATTACATGGAATCGCCATGATTGATGACGTTTTGCGGTCGACAGCTAATCGCAACGCTCCAAATAATAATTTTGTCTACGTTGGCATCACTGCAACAGTTCTCATCGCCCTCGCCATTCTCCAGGGTTAGTCAGTTACGCATAACTCGAGTATTTTCTACGTATAATACGTTTTTGACGTAATATACGTCGAAAACAGTAGAAAACCGTAGAAAACTCTTGTAAGTTACGTTTTCAAGATGGCCGACTTGTAAAATCAGTGTTGAGATATACATAACCTCACTTTTGAAATATAATAATTATTAATAATTCTGTTGAATGCGTTATAGTAATTGCAAATAATAATTATACCTGGGCTGGAAAGAAATACCCAACATCATAATGCAATCCCATGGAAGGATTTGTTTTTTGAGCGGAAGAAGGAAGGACAGAAAACTTTCACAAAGTGTCTTCTGGGATAAGATGTTAAAAAATAGTAGCTTAAAATGTCTAGAAAGCTACAGCTATGTAAATAATTGTTGATTCTTTCGATAATAATTATTATGGATCATATTGAATAACATATATGTCATTCAGCAGGGTCTCACTAATTATAAGCTCAAACTGCTTAAACATTTATTCAAATGCAAGGAATTTTTAAACTTTGGCATTTGGCGCGAGATTCACGACGAACATGGCGTCCACGACCCACAAGAAAAATAGGTTATCAGAAGTATTTTTCGATATGGACGCATGCGCACTGAAAGTTTCCATTCGGACGTAATATACGTCAAATCACGTAGAAAATTAGAGAGGTAATATACGTGGTAATATACGCGTAGAAAACCACGTATAATACGTGGAGTATTATACGTTACCAACCCTGCCATTCTCATAGCAGTAATTTTTATGACGTCACGCAAGTACATCCAGTACTCCCAGTCAATTCTCGAACACAGCCTAGTGGAACAGTTTTGACCAGTGAGGTGACTGCTACAGATTGTGCAGGCACCTCATTGGTCAAAACTGTTCTACTATTCTACTAATCTACCTCTATGGGACTGCGCCCTGACTAGTGATGGGCACTGCTCGGCCTGACTGTGGTAATACTTGACCTGACCGGTAATGTCCGGTCATGACGGTAAAAGTTGGTAAAACGCCGTCAGACCAAAGATATTATACACCTAGATGCGGCAAATGGCGACGGAGTGGGGATAGAATTATTAGTAGGGTAGGATAAATGTAGACGGCGCTGTCGGCGAAAATCCTAATCCTCCCCGCTGTGCCTCTCTACCCGCTGAAGTATCATTGGCTGAATTCACACGTAGCGGACACTTAACTCCGGACAGTTATTTGGCCGGACATCTAGTTACTTTTCATACTTTTGGTAACTAAAAGTTTTTAGCGCCAGGTTTCAAATGTATTAATTATTCCGAGTTTAAGTCAGGTTACGCACTCCTGCTCCTCCTGCTAGATCTGTCAAAAACTTGTGATTTATTTAAGAAAATGGCGAATAATGTACGTATGTAAATAAATAATATAAAATATATTTTAATTTTCGAATTTCCAATTGCAGCTTACAAAGTTTTGGAAGAACTTATAACGTATATTTTCATTTTGAATTTTCCAACTGCAGTGTACACAGTTTTGGGAGCACTTATAAAATATGTTTTAATAATAACTGATGTATTAGAATAATATTTTTTCTTAATCTCAGAATTCCGAAATAGAATGTGGAATGTGCTTCGAGAAATGTATACGTTCTTAAATCTTGAGGCACTCGTGTTTCGAAGGATTCAAAGAATCTTACATTCATTCAGATAATATGATATATCCTGTGTGCGGTAATTAATAATATAATATTACAATTGTTCATATATAGAATGCTATCATTAAATATTCAATCTAATAAAATAATCAAATTCCTACGAATTATTTAAAAGTATCTTCAAGAGGTTAAAATTCATTTTATCTAATCTATATAATTAGTAGAAAACTTCTAACTCATATTACAACTGTTAATAATTCAATTAGTTAGGAATTTCTCTCAATCTCTTATTAAGTGATAAAAGACCTCACACTATTTCATTAGTAACTTATTTCTAAGAATTGAGATTGAGAGAGATTGTTCTTTATAATGATGAATTACTTCCAAAACAATATCCTCTGATATATCACTTTCTATTTCTCCGTCAATATTTTCTTCATCAGCACTTTCTACGTCCATTTCTCCGCTATTGCTTTCCTATTTTTAAATAATGTCTAAATAAAATCTTTCCGAGGTTAAGTCAGGTTACGTACTCTTGCTATAAGATATGTCACAAACTTATAAACATTTGAAACCTGGCGCCAAAAACCTTTAGTTACCAAAAGTATGAAAAGTAACTAGATGTCCGGACAGTTATTTGGCTGGACATCTAGTTACTTTTCGTACTTTTGGTAACTAAAAGTTTTCGGCGCCAGTTTTCAAATGTTTACAAGTTTTTGACAGATCTAGCAGGAGTGCGTAACCTGACTTAACCTCGGAATAATTAATTATATTTTATTCAAGAAAACGGCGAATTATGTGCGTATATAAACAAATAATATAAAATGTATTTTAATTTTCAATTTTCCAATTGCAGCTTACACAGTTTTGGAAGAACTTATAAAATATTTTTTCATTTTGAAATTTTCCAACTGCAGTTTAAACAGTTTTAAGAGCACTTATAAAATATATGTTAATAATAACTGACGTATTAGAATAATATTTTTTCTTAATCTTAGAATTCCGAAATAGAATGTGGAATGTGCTTCGAAAAATGTATACGTTCTCAAATCTTGAGGCACTCGGGTTTCGAAGGATTCAAAGAATCTTACATTCATTCAGATAATATGATATATCCTGTGTGCAGTAATTAATAATATAATATTATACTTGTTCAAATATAGAATGCTATCATTAAATATTCAATCTAATAAAATAATCAAAGTCTTACGAATTATTTTAAAGTATCTTCAAGAAGTTAAAATTAATTTTATCTAATCTTTATGATTAGTAGAAAACCTCTAATTCATATTACAACTGTTAATAATTCAATTCGTTAAGAATTGTTCTCAATCTCTCGTCAAGTGATAAAAGATCTTACACTATTTCATTACTAACTTATTTCTAAGAATTGATAATGTCTAAATAAAATCTTTCCGAGGTTAAGTCAGGTTACGCACTCTTGCTATAAGATCTGTCACAAACTTATAAACATTTGAAACATGGCGCCAAAAAATTTTAGTTACCAAAAGTATGAAAAGTAACTAGATGTCCGGCCAAATAACTGTCCAGAATTAAATGTCCGCTACGTGTGAATTCAGCCACTGGAACAATAATCTATCAATAGGGGCCTGGGGCAATAGAAGGTTCAGAACGTAAAGTTTGAAAATAATGATTAAGCCTTCTAAGATTCGGAAAAATAATGAATTTCACGTCAGGTGAAGAACTCAAATGTAACCAAGGCACCAGCAAATGTACAACTAGCATTAAAAAATTATTCCAAAATTTCTTAGGTACGACCAGAAGTATACTGGAGGACATCAACGTCAGAACGCGATGAAAATGGCGGGAAGATTCAACAGGCCAAAGTTTAAAAACGCATCTAAAGTTTCTTAACTCCAATTTTCTTGATGGGTCAGGCTCCAAAACAGGATTGTCATGAAATAGGTAAAAATAGACGCAAAATCAGTTCTTAAAATTAAAATATTCTAAATCAACGGTTGGCCAAGTTTCGAAATACTGAGTAGCTTCCGAAATTGCGAAAATTAAATCAAGGCTTCCCAAAAATAAAATAATAAATTATTCCAACCCCAATTTTTCTGAGTTGTAAACTTTGTATAAAATTTTACGGCGTCACATGGTAAAACTCCGGAATTTCTAATTTCTCAAAAAATACATACAATAAAAAGAAAAAAGGGCAGAAACAATTCCTAAACTTGAACTAACTTAACTCATTGGACCCGAGGCTTGGAAAACACGCATCTTCCTTAGATCCAGTAATTTTTTCAGACCATCTTCGTCTAATAAACCCTCCTTGCTGGGCTGATTTGTATGTCATAAAGAAAATCTACTTAATAGAGTTTAATCGGTAAGAAAATCGAATTTTAAGCTTCAAAGAGAAGATTGCAGTTTTCGAAGTTTAATGCGTTTGGCTAAGGCCAGACCGTCTCCGCAGTTACTTCTACCTTATGTCAAGAGAAATTGCTATTTGCGGTTCGGTGCAATACTATAAAACTGGAGTTGGCGATACTGTGCCAAACCAAGAGTACCTGCTTTAGACCTTAAGTTGTGATCGAACAAGTGCTTGAGAGAACTTCGCGTAACTCCAAAGTGCGCTTTACTTCGACATGGGATGAGATTAGAGAAAAAGATCCGTTGAGACAGAAAGTTGCAGAACATCTGTAGGTAATCTAATTTTCTCTTACGATTGAAAATTGTTCTCAATCATATATCTGGTATCTACTAAAGAAATAAGAAAAATCACGTACACGAGGCCAAATCGAAGTAGACCTGAGCATTGCCATAAATTAATTTTCGGAACTTTTTTTCGTATGAATAGTGAATATGCAGATGGAATATTGAAGGCTGCAAGCTTGGTGTCGCTCCTTGTAGTGACTCCCGAACCAAGGTATCAAAGTATTTAATTCTCAATGTCGATATTGAAAATTAATATTGCTATTCGAGAATTATACTTTTTCGCCCAAAAATGTGGAATAGGATAAGATATCTGGTATCAGAATGTGACGCTATCAATATCTGCTTTTAGCGAAATTAAAGTTTTTCGACCAAACATAATGAAATTTATCATGTTTACACAGAATTGTCAAGATTTTCTTTCTTTGTTTTTTTCTTGATTACAAGATTAATTATCTTTCATAAAGATTAGCTCAGGGGCCTAAAATGTTTCAAATTTTTTACTACACACAATGTGTATGTCCCCCCACCCACATTTACAATAAAGCAAAAAAAAACTGTTTTTCAATCATATCTATTACAAGCTTCACAGTTGAATTTTCAACTAACAAGATTAAAGTATAAAAAAACGAATTTTTAACAAAATGTATCAATTTTCAACTGAAAATGGAGTGGTTGAATTTTAAGTTAAAAAATTAATTTTCAAAAAAAAAACGGATTCATAATAATATAGTTATTTTTGCAATGAAGAAATTAATTGCCAACTAAAATGCTGAGTCTGCAAGCAAATAGTAGAATTGAACGAGAAATATAAATTGTTAAACAAAAACATTAATTTTCTACAAAAAAGACGAATTTTCAACAAAATACATACAATTTCGTCCAAGTACATAGTTGCGATTGAAACTAAAGAGTATAAATTTCCAATCGAAAACAGAAGAGTTACATTTTCAGTTTAAAAAATTATTTCTAACAAAATAAAATCAACAAAATAGTTTAATTTTCATCCACAGAAAAAAATTTTTGAGATAAAAGAAATTTTTTTAACAAAACAGCTGAATATTTGACAAAAAAGTTCATTTATGACCAAATAGTTGAATTTTAAACTAAAATGATGAATATTTAGCATAAAAATTTTTGTTTATAAAGTAGATTAACTTTAAAACAAGTATTTGATTTCTCAACCAAAGAAATTTTTTCTTATCGAAACATGCAATAGCTAATATTTCAACAGAATGGATCTTAATTTAAATTTAAAAAAAGTTTAATTAAACCAACAAAGATCAATTTTCAACATAATAGTTGAATCCTCAACTAAAAAAGTTGAATTTTTAGCTAAGTAGTTGCCTTTTTCACAAAAGATGATACATTTTCACCCAAGAAGAATGATTTTCTACCAAAAAAGAAGAATTTTTAACAAAATACATGCATCTTCAACGAAACACTTGAATATTAAACAAAAAGGTAAATTTTTTAAATAAGAATATTATTTTTCAACTAAGAAGAATGAATTTCAAACAAAATAGTTGAATTTCCAATCACAGAAATGAATTTTGAACTAAAATAGTGAATGTTCAACCAAATAGTAAAATTTTCAACCAAAAATATGAATTTTCGACCAAAAAGATTAATTTTCTACAAAAAAGTCGAATTTTCCAAAAAAAATACATGAAATTTCTTCCAAGTAGTAGCATTTTCAACTAAAAAAGATTAATTTTTAACCAAAAATCGAACAGCTACAGACATTTTAAATTAAAAAAAAAAATAACTAATTTTCACAAAAAAATTAATTTTTAACCAAATGAAACGTATTTTTAAAGAAATAGTTAAATTCCCAACCAAATAATGAATTTTTATCTATAGCGATGGATGCTCAACTAAATATTATAATTTTGAAATACAATAATGTATTTCAAAACCAAAAATATGATTTTTCAAGCAAAACGATTAATTTTATACAAAAAAGATGAATTTTCAATAAAATACATGAACTTTCGTTCAAGTAGTAGCATTTACAACTAAAAAAGATAATTTTTTAAACAAAAATGGAACAGCAACATTCATTTTCAATTAAAAAACTAATTTTTGCAAAAAAAAAAAATAAAAAATAGCTTGAAAAATAGTTCAATTTTTATACATAGAAATGAATTTTTAAGTAAAATGATTTTAAAAATAAGAATATAAATTTTTTAACAGAAAAAAAAAGAAACAAATTTGTAACAAAATATATAAATTTCCAACAAATAGTTGATATTCCGACAGAAAAAAGTTCAACTGAAAATAGAAAATACAAATTTTCAGTAAAAAAAATGAATTTTCAACCATATAAAATGAATTTTCAACTTTCAGCTAAGTAATTGAGTTTTCAAACAAAAAAGAATAATTCTCAACAAAAAATGTAATAACTGATATTTCAACCAAAAACGTTTTTAATTTTTAATAAAAAACAACAGTCGTATTATACTAAAAAGACGAATTTTCAACAATATAGTTGACTCTTCAACAACAACAGTTAAATTTCTATCTGTTTCTTTTTTTGTTGATTTTTCAACCAAAATAATCAATTTTTGACAAATTAGTTCAACACTTAACCAAATATTTCAATTTTCAACTAAACAATTGCAAATAAAAACAGATGAATTTGACTAAAAAATACAAATTTTCAACAAAAAATTTAAATACTGAGCCAAAACAGAAGAATTTTTAAACCCCAAAGATGATTTTTGGACAAAAGTGTTGAATGTTCAACAAAAACGTTAATTTTGAACCAAGTAATGGAATTTTCTACCAAGATAGTTGAATTTTCAATTTCAAAAGACGAATTTTCAACTAAAAATGTAAAATTTGATATTTCAACCGAAAAGAATTCTAATTTTAAAACAAAAACAGTTGAATTTATTAAAAAAAATTCAAATTTTAACAAGATGATTGAATCCTCAACCGAAGCAGAAAAATGTCTGTTTGTTGAATTTTTAAGAAAATAGTCCAACTTTCAATCAAGCAGTTGAATTTTCAAACAAATATTTTAAATTAGAAACATGTTCAATTTAACCAAAAAAAGGAGATTTTTCAACAAAAAGGTTTAATCCTCAGCCAAAAAGATGAATTTTCAACCAAACAGTTGCATTTTTGACCAAAATAGATTAAAGTTCAGGGTGAAGTGAACATTCAAATTTTCCAATCGTAGCTTATATAGCTATAGCTTTTTTCAAATTTATCTTCTAATTTTTGAACAGAATATCTTTGGCTTCCAGATAGTGACCAAACTGCAAATTTGAAATAAAAAATTGCTAGAAAATAGTAACAAATTTTTCAATCCTTGAGATTCACAAATATCACTTATATTCAGTTGAAAAATATAATAATAATCGAAAAGAGAGTTCTATTTTTGATAGTTAATTGTGAGAATTCAGAACACAAAAAGTGAGGAAAATTATCCGAAAGTGAATGATGTACATTAACAATATAAATAATGTTCTTCTGTATACAATAAAATTATATAAAATGTTTAAGATGTCCAGGTGTATTGAAACAAATTCAGGATGAAATTTATAAAAATTGAAAGTGCGTTTGAAGAAAAATGTAAAAAATTCAAAATATTTCACCAATTTCACTAAGAATTGTCGTGAATTTAGAAAAATTTAAGAGAATTCAAAAGAATTTAACGAAATGCCTGAGGAATCAAAGTTACTTTAAAAGACTTAAGTGGAATTGAATGCAATCAGAAGAATTCAGCGAGAGTTAAGAACATCAAAATAATTACAAAGAATTTAAACAAATCGAAAATAATTGAGTGTAAATTCCAATCGAATCAAGAAAGTTGCAAAAAATCCAAAACATTCCACTGGTTTAAATTCAATTGAAGTGAATTTATTTGTATACTGATTTCATCGTTGAGTGAAATTGACGATTAATCACAATTCAAAACTAAATGAAAACAAATGTGATAGTTAAAACAATTTTTATAAACAAATTCATTTATTTCGAGTTCTCGAACATAGACCATTTTTCTGAAGAATCATTACATTTTCTTTGAAGAATTATTATATCCTGAAACAAGAGATTGCCAGTCAATAAAATATGTGAATGTCAGCAACAACTAAAAAACGATATAAACGACTCAAACAGTGATTTTTAAAATTAGATTTCATAAATACAATGATAATTCTTACTATATGCTGTCAAACGTTCATGCATAATGTCAGTAAAAGAAGACAAAAATGTGAAATCCTTTATGAGAATTTTCAAAAACAATGACAATTGTTGCGATACTATCTATTCTGATGAGATCTTATTTTTCAAATAAAAAGAACTGATCCCGCAGTGAAGGAAAATATTCTACCTATATTGAAGAACACGAAATAAGTGAGTTTGCTTATAAAAATTGTTTACATACAACCCGCAAAAATTTTCGTTACCTTTTGATTGACCGCTTTAAAATGCCGAAACTATGAAAAATCTAAATTGACGATTTTTAAACAATAACCGTTTAAAAGTTCAGAAAATTTTATGTTAAATCCGCCCATTTTTAATTTATTTTAATGAATGGTTTCAAAAATATTGAGCTTTAAAGTATAAGATTTTTCCAGAAAAAAAAAGTCAGCGATCAACTCATCGCCAAGTGATGAGCAAGAATATGAATAAATATTACGTGATTGCCGAGAAATGATAAAAAAAATGTTTTGACATTGAACGGAAATTTCTGTGAAACTAAAAATACGAAATTCCTCACCTGCGTTGATTTGTTATCAGATGCATCGTCAAATCTCAATTTTTTTCGAATTTTTAAAATCGCGCCATTGTTTTTTAGAGGGTGGTCGTTCACTTAGTGGCTTCAACAAATTTTAATTTCAAACTCTCAATAATTTACACTTATAAAATAGAAGCTTTTAACATTTCAAACTGAACAATTGGAAATTAAAATCAATTAAATTCCAAAATTTTACATTTTAAAGTTTTATAAATTAAAGACTTCAAAGATTTCTGGTTTAAAAATAGAAGTTCACTGTTATTACTCATTTGTTAGTAGGATGCGTTGTTTCTGTTTTATTCGTAAAACACAACATTAAAAATAAAAAAATTGACTTTTTGGAAAAAAGACACAAGCTACGATAACATTTTATTTAACAAAAATGTTTGCCTCTCAGTCTGATTTTCAATGCGGATGGCTTAAATTCATTTTCTAGACATGCCGAATCGAGATGGAAGAATAAAATTTGCTATATAATTTTTTTCTATTTGTGATACCAATGTTCAAAAAATGAGGAAAATTTGGTTATTCAGACCAATATACTAAAAGCTTCTCTTTTAATCTGATTTTCTTTAGGGATGGCTCGAATTGAAGCATGTAGAATTGAGATAACAAAATAAAATGTTGTATGTTACATTTTTATTTTCTTCTTTATATGAGTAGTTGAATAATATAAAAAATGATAAATATTTAACGGTTTGTTATTAATGTTTTGAACTTGCGAGAGAACAAGAAAAATCCCCTGTTTGGCAAACGTTGTTAGTTCAAAGGAATGATTTGATTTTATTGCGAATAAATTTTTGATCTTATAAGTACAACTGCTGCAGAATGTATATTTTGATGTGATGGATGTATAATTTTCAAAATAATAACATACAATAATAATTAACTAATTTTTATATCGGATAAACATCAACCTAATTTTGAATACTATATCATCTACTCTATTACGATACCATCGCGTCAGTTCAGTTATTATATGGTAGACTTAGATGAACAGTATCCAGTGTTTTTCCATCACGAGAGCAAGATTTATTAAATTACCGGTGACAAGTTTATTCAAGTACAATTTAGGAAATTTTCTCATTTCTTTGAATTTGGTTTAACTTTGAAAAGATATGCTGTGATTTGCTACTGCCCGAGCAACGCTGGGTAATAATGTTATAAATCTGAAGGATTTGTTCCACATCAGGATCGAAGAAACATATTAATGAGATACAGTTGATTTAGGACAAATAAGATAGCGAACAGTATAATACTAAATTTTTTTTAGAATATTGATTAGTTACATTATTATCAAAATTTTTCGTAAGTTCGCGTTTTCCTTATTTGAAGAAAATGAGGAACATGATGGGTATTCTGTCTTTTAGCTTTGTGATTTTTACTAATCCTGTTGGTAAATATAATAATATCTATAATTTAAAGTACATTTTTAGATGCAGTATATTTATTTTCTGTTCGAAATCTCTTAAATGAAAATAGCTCTGTACTTTTCAGCGCCTTGTGTGCTCTGAATCTACAAATTAGCATAATTGAACAAATTACTAGTTAAATTATACTAATTCAATGAAGAAAATTAAACTTATATAACATTAAGAACAAGATCATCATACTTATTTTCTTGTTCTTAAATCACAGACTTTAATTTTAGATAGAATTTAAGTGTTTTAATTTTAAGTGCTTAAACAATTTTTTTTATTATTATTTCTTTTTGTAATATTTCACTATTATTTCATGGCTAATTGTGAAGAGTAATGATGAGTTTAGACTCCATTCAGCTGATAACGACGATTCTGAATAAAATTTACAAAAACGTATTTTCTTCTCATAGGGAATGGGCGCTAAACAACATGGGACTTGCGCTACCTCTAAATATCTTTTTTTTTCAAAACAAAAAAAAAAGAATTATTTTTTTTTTGCGAATTTGATCAAGTTTCCGGGCGAAATGCATGAAGATGCGAAAACCAAATTTTTTAACTCGAACAAAATTTTCTTTTCCTTTTGCTTCCTCATAGAGGAAGCTTCGTAACTTTAACATTTTCAAAAAATTTTTAATTTATTTAATTAAACCTTCCCCAATTTAAAAATGTCTGATACAATGTTCCAGGGAATTCTCCGGATGTGTGTGTGTGGATGTGTGGATGTCACACTTTTTTGTGAACACGATAACTAGAAAACCATTGCAGATAAATTGATGAAATTTGGAAGGCTTATTTTCCTCACTAATATCTTGAAACTGACCGAAGGATTTCTAAAAATATTTATTAAATTTTTTTAGCCCTCAATAATATTTGGAAATACGGTTTTTTATAGTAAAACTTTTTTCATTAGCATAACCCAAAGTTGATGCAAGAACATAAGAGATTCCTTCGTTAGCGACGAATCGATTGACCTACAACATTAATACATTTTATTAAAGATTAGGGAAGTTATGGTATACCATTAAGCCATTTCCCTTTCAGGGTAGGCGTGACACTACCCGATTCGGGTAGTGTTTCTAGGTGGATAGTTTTCTTGTAGTTATAAATAACTACAAATTTGGGCTCACCACACCCATAATATGCCAACAGCACACAGTATTCTCGAATGGCCACCCATCCAAGTACTAACCGCGCCCAACGCTGCTTAACTTCAGTGATCTGACGAGAACTGGTTTTTTCAGCGTGGCATGGCCGTTGGTAATTTAATGGTAATTTATATATTTCGAAAATCGGTTTTTATAATAAAACTTTTTTCATTAACATAATTCAAAGTTGATGCGAAAACAGAAAGGTGTGTTGATTCAAGTCGAATCGATTGACCTATAATATGAAAAAATTTTATTGAAGAGTAAGGAACCTATGGTAATGCATAATATTTGAAAATACGGTTTTTATAGTAAAACTTTTTTCTTCAACATAATTGAAAGTTGATGCAAGGATATAAAAGATTCCTTGGTTCGAAACGAATCGATTGACATATAATATTATCAAATTTTATTGAAGAGTAAGGAAGCTATGGTAATGCACAATATTTTGAAATACTTTTTTTTATAGTAAAACTTTTTTCATTAGCATAATTGAAAGTTCATGCAACAATATAAAATATTCCTTGGTTCGAAACGAATCGATTGACCTGATAATTGAAAATTGATCCAAGAAAAGAAACGATGTGTTGATTCGAGTCGAATCGCTTGCCCTATAATATTAATACATTTTATTAAAGAGTGGGGAATTTATGGCAATTCATATATTTTGAAAATCGGTTTTTTACAGTAAAACTTTTTTCATTGACATAATTCAAAGTTCATCCAAGAACAGAAAAGATGTGTTGATTTGAGTAAAATCGATTGACCTATAATATTAATACATTTTTTTGAAGAGTAAGGAAGCTATGGTAATGCATAATATTTGAAAATACGGTTTTCATAGTAAAACTTTTTTCTTTAACATAATTGAAAAGATGTGTTGATTCGAGTCAAATCGATTGACCTATAATATTAATACATTTTACTGAAGAGTAAGGAAGCTATGGTAATGCATAATATTTGAAAATACGGTTTTTATAGTGAAACTTTTTTCTTCAACATAATTGAAAGTTGATGCAAGAATATAAAACATTTCTTGGTTCGAAGCGAATCGACTGACCTATAAAATTGTTACATGTTAATAAAGAGTAGGGAAGTTATGATAATTTATATATTTTTAAAATCCGTTTTTTATAGTAAAAGTGTTTTCATTATTACAATTCAAAGTTTATGCAAGAACAGAAAAGATGTGTTGATTCGAGACGAATCGATTGATATATAATATTAATGCATTTTATTGAAGAGTAAGGAAACTATGGTTATGCATAATATTTGAAAATACGGTTTTTATAGCAAAACTTTTTTCTTCAACATAATTCACAGTTGATGCAAGAATATAAAAGATTCTTTGATTCGAGACGAATCGATTGACCTACAATATAATACATTTTATTAAAGAGTAGGGAAGTTATGGTAATTTATATATTTTGAAAATCTGTTTTTTATTGTGAAACATTTTTCATTAACATAATTCAAAGTTGATGCGAGAACAGAAAAGATGTGTTGATTCGAGTCAAATGGATTGACCTGTAATATCAATACATTTTATTGAAGAGTAAGGAAGCTTTGGTAATGCATAACATTTGAAAATACGGTTTTTATAGTAAAACTTTTTTCTTCAACATAATTGAAAGTTGATGCACGAATATAAAAGATTTCTTGGTTCGAAGCGAATCGATTGACCTATAAAATTGATACATTTTATTAAAGAATAGGGAAGCTATGGTCAATTATATATTTTTTAAATCGGTTTTTTATAGTAAAACTTTTTTCATTATCTTAATTCAAAGTTGATGCAAGAACAGAAAAGATGTGCCGATTCGAGAC
>CAKNYM010017146.1:0-20058 GCA_932195095.1 Andricus curvator
GCAATGAAAGAACAGTGGCGCAAGTTTTAAGAGGGAGACCGACTGGTAAGAGACCCCTAGGCAGACCGAGAAACAGATGGGAGAAAAATGTAAGGGATGATCTAAAAGAACTAGGACATGATTACTTAAACTGGATGGAGAATGCACAAGACAGAGATGTGTGGCGGTCTCGGGTAGATGAGGCAATGAACTTTCGAGTTCGAACTGCTAATCTATAATAATAATAATTTCATATGAGAGATAAATATTTTTTTTTAATTAGGCATTGCTTCATTTTCAGTGTAAAAAAATGTCCGAGAAAAAATATTACCACAAAAGAAGGATTAGCAATATTATTTGGCCAACGGCCATACCACGCTGAAAAACCCAGTTCTCGTCAGATCACTGAAGTTAAGCAGCGTTGGACGCGGTTAGTACTTGGATGGGTGACCATTCAAGAATACTGACATGAGTGCTGTTGGCACATCGTGGGTGTGGTGAGCCCACACTTGTAGTTATTTATAACTACAAGAAAAACCTAGAAACACTACCCGAATCTGGTAGTGTCACGCCTACCCTGAAAGGGAAATGGTTTAATGGTATATATATTTAAGATAGAGGATAATTATTTTTCATTCACAATGACAAAGAAGCTAGGTGGAAAAAAATAGAACAATCCATTCCAAAATTTGAAGACGCGGTGCAGGCTCAAAGGAAAAACGCAAAAAAATAGAAAAAGTTGAACAATGACGATAAATACAAGGCAGCAAAAAATGTCATCCAAACAGCGCTACCATGCACGCCAGAAGCGATAGTGCTGAATAAACTAAACTTCCATGAGCTACAGTAAGTTCGTTTAATATTTTGCACAAGAATTTCGAACTTCATTTTTAGTTATAGTTTTCTTTTATTTGTATTCATTTACAGAAAAAAACGTTTTGATGGCGAGTGAAAAGAGTGTCAGGAGAACCAAAGGACAGTACCCAGATAACAATTTGCTCACACCTTGCCCGCATGGTGTTTGCACGCGTGTCGACCGATCGGCACGATGTGAGGGCAAGAGAGCAGACATATGTGTCCTCATATGCGTCGCATATGCGCCGCACGTGTGTCGGCACGTGCGTGCCAGCGTCGTGCTAGCATGCACGTGTTTTGAGGTATAATTATTGAAAACAAGATGTTAAAAATAACATAAGTAACAAGAAACATTGTATAATGTTTTTAAGAAGAGACTTCTGTGTTGAAAGTTGTTCTTTCACAACTGATGATGAAACAGGTGTTTATTCCAAAAGCTACATACACAAAATTATTCCTGCTACCTCTTAAATAATATATTAGCGAGAAATATATATTTATCTGAAAATATTTTTGTATTTCGAACAATTTAAATTATTCAACACAGAACGTTTATTCAACACTTATGTTAAAAAACAAAGGGATTCTAAAGAACACTATACTTTTGAATCTGCCAATTAATTACTTTCAATTCTTTTTCAAGTTGCATATTTTTAATCGTTCTACTTCTGAGATTTAAGAACTTAAATCTCAGAAGTAGAACGCGAAGTAGATCGCGAAGCGAGCTGCGCGCGATGAGAATGTGCCCGCGCAGCAGGCAGATTTTTTTGTTTCAGTTTTTCTTCTAGTTGTATATTTTTCTTTATTTTCATCATTTGACTATAAAATACTTATGGTGCGTTTTCACGGAGCTAAAATTTTAGAGTTCAAAACATTATTTTTAAACAATTACAACTCTTGCCGACTTTGTTCTTTGCCTCAAAATTTGTTTATACTCCAAGCTAATTTTCCGAACCAAAACCCAAAAAAAAATGTTTATTTAATTTGAACAAAAATAACTATTTACTTTCATTTCGACTTTTTGTCCGTAAAATAAACTTGGAAAATAACAAAAATTTAGAGCATGAAGCGAATTTGATCATAGTTTTATTTTTACGCAACTGCTATATTATGTTTTTAGTAATAATGCGCTTTTTGTGCCGCACTCTTCACCGCACGCTATATGCTGACATTTTGCCCTAAGTACCTGACGAGCATGATAGTCGCACGCTGTGCTGCATATCATGCAGACCGCGTGCGGGCACTATGCGGGATTACTTATTACCCTCAGAACGTGCTGTCACTGTGCTTACATTGTTGCCGACACATCGTGCTTGCACGCCATGCGCCCATGTGCGTCAGCATGCATTGTTATCTGGGTATATATGGCGACTTCGGATGTTTATGCAATCTAATTATAACATATTTATATTATACGGGCGCAGCCGCTGAGGTATAGTGTAGTATTGAATCAGTAGAGTGTTTTTTTTTTTGGTATAAATGTATAAATGTAATGTTATGTAATCCAATAACCAAACTATGTAGGATACAATAAAAAGTTACTATCAGCAGACCATTATCTTATATAATTTCATATTCGGAAGTAATGCTATACGTCTAAACAACGCTCACCTACCTGTAACTGTATCAGTATATATACCATAGTTAAATTCTCATCATAATGAGAATGGATTAGTTTTGTGGTAAAACTGACTATCGCGGTTTCCACTAAATCCGTCTGCCATCGTTATCGTCGTCGTCGTCTGCAAGTCGGTTAACTTTAAAAAAACTAATAATCAGATTGAATTATGCTTTGGCTCACGTTTTGGCTCACGGTTGCTTCTGAACCAATCTATTTAGATTATTATATTTTCCAAATAGGAAAAGAAACAATCCAAAAATTTACAAATTTCTAAAATTGCTAATATTTAAAACGTTCTCTTTACAAAAATTTAAATAAATCGGTCGGAAGGGGTGTCTCAAACCGCACGGGCTTTCTGATTTTTTTCCGATTGTCTACGTTTTTTTTTTAAAGTATTTTTTTCGAATAGTTAAATTATCAATGAGGCTTTGGAGATATTTTTTTCCTATTTTGTATTGTTTCAACCTCAATCATATTTTTTCAGCCAAAAATATCTGAAGGTGTATTTGTAGGTGTAGCCGTTAAGGGTTAATTTTAAAAGTATTCATAATTCAAAAAAAAATTATTATCGTATAATTTAATAATTTTCACCAGGTTTGAAGCCCTAGTATCAATTATTCAAATTCCTTCAAAAGAGATGTTTTCTAATATATGTACACCAAAGACTCGCTATTTGAACGCGCGATCGCACGCGTTATATGAATTCCTAGAATTTCTGGTCCCCGCAGTTTCTCAGGGGGCAGCGCGAGAGACGGTTGCGACTCCGCCTCTGAAAGGACGCATGCACTATGCTACGCAGTCAAGTAGAATGCGCAATATTATGGAAATGGTTCAGGCGGACCTGCGTGTTTACGTTTCGTTGTACGCGTTATATGAACAAGGCTATTTTCAGGCAACCCCCGAGATTGTTCATCTATCGAGTCTCTGGTGTATATGTATACATAAAGTGATACAACGTGAATAAAGACTAATATATTTTAAAGCTTTCTTTTATTATTATACACAAAACATTGCTTACGAACAAAGCAAATTTTAAAGCATTTGAATAATTTTTGATAAAATTTATTTTTAGGAAAAACAAAATATATAGAAACCACCCTACAGTAGATAATGATTTACAGAAGATAACCTTAATCAACTGGAAAACTGACAAAAAATGTTAATTACTTTTGATAGTATAACGTTTCAGTAAGGATACTATATTTTCTAAAGAAGTTTCATTGAAATTTTATAATGAATTAATGCGTGAGAGCATAAAATTAGTTTTTAACCTGAAAAAAAAATTTCACCTCTTCTTTATTCATACTTGTTAACTTAATGAAACATTTTTATGGCATGTTTATACATTAGAATCGAAGCTTGAAGTTTAATGAACAATATTTATTAAGACAAAGTGTTCTTTCTTTAATGTTTATAAATATTTGAGGACTTTTTATTAGATAATACATTTTCCAACAGTAGATAACCAACAGTAAATAATCGGAAAATTACAAAAAATGTCTCTGTCAAAATTGGCAGCTCTGCGACTCTCTCGCAGTTGTTTCAAGCTCGGTTTTAAGTTAAAGGTTGTGTTTGTTTGTTTATTTTGATTCGTGAAGTTTTTAAATTGAAATCATTGTAAATAATAAACTAAGAAAATAGTGTAAATTATTGGTTATTAAAAAGCTCATAAATTTTAGTTGTGTTTTGAGTAGCCTTTCGGAAAAGATATCATTTTTAGGATTAAGGTATGTAAAAATGCTGCACTTTTCTGTCATCGCAAGTCAGGTTACATTTTATAAAGATTTCATAGTTTCAACTATTATTTACTCACTAAATTGATTTTAATTGTAAGTATACTAATGATAAATCATAATTATCCAGAACTGAGTATTCTGTCTTGCCCAGAAGCAATACCAGAAACGATTATCTATTGATGGACGAAGGTGTCAAAATCGCAGCCTTGACCAGGTATAATAAAAATGTTTAATACAGCTAACTGATTAATTTCGTGATATTTTTTTATATAAGAATACTCAATTCAATATGTAAGCTTTATTTAACAACGATAATCTTTCTTGATTTTTGAAAACTGATGCAGTTATATGCTGTTGAATTTTTTCCTATCTACTTTAGGGCGATTTCCCCTAAAGTATCAGTGAAAATATGCATATTATGAGAAATAAAAAACACAATAATACCTCGTAGGTAATTACGAAAATTAGGATTTAGAACACCTCAAGGTAATTTCTCTGAATTCCTAAAGCGCTTTACGTATTTAGGAAAATCTCGAATTTAAGCATTGAATTAACCTTTATTTTGTTTTATAATTCATATAGAGCTAAAAATTAGAATACTTCAAACTAGCATAAAAATAGTGTTCTATCTCCAGTATAATTTATTAATTTATGATTAATTCAAATCAATTAAAATTGAATGATTGATTGATAAATTAAATCAATTACCTTATACAATAAGTTAAATGGCATTTTCTCCCTTTTGTCTATACTCTATACAATGAAACAAATTATTGGAACCAAAGAAATGATGAACAAATTATTTCAATAAAAAATCTGTTTCATTATTTCTCGTTGTTGATCTTGAATGTTCTTATCGCATCCAAAATTTTGAAACCTCCTGGAATGATAATCACTGCAAACGGCTGTTTTCCATGAGGGACCAGTTGTGTTATTTCTAACCTGCTGAGATAATTCAAAGATAAGAATATTTAGGTGTACCTATTCAATATGTATTCTTTAATTAGACAGGGAATTCATTTGTTCAATTAAATGTAAACTTCAAAGTACAAACATATACAAATATGATTGAAAACTATTAACTTTAAAAGGCAACTTTACGTCGTTGATTAAAAATCTGAAATAATTATTAATCTCGTTTCCTCTATTCAAGGTGGCATATTTGATGTTAGGAAGTGTACCTTGAATAAATATCAACAACGTGATAACGAGAAGGCGAGAATATTATTTTTAGAAAACGAAAGTGAAGTCATTACTTGTATCGTCTAACTCAATTTTTTCATAATTTTGAATTAGTTTGTTTTATTAAACACTACCCTTAGACTTTGTTCCTTTTTATTGAATTAATTGTTTATAAATATCATGAATTCAATTATTAAATAAATTGCATAAACGTATCATCCACTTGATGCATACTAATTTTGTCAGGGTAAAATAAATAAATCAATAGATAAGTGTCAGGATATAATAAATACTGTAAATATGATATATTCCATAGGCTCCTGACTTTTTTTCTGACCTGCCAACATGATTCAAAAGGGCCTTTCATTTTTAAAATTGAATTTAAAATACTTTGAAGCTCTTTACAACTTTAAATGTTTATCAATTGCTTTCTCATCGAGGAAGGTTTTTAATGGCAAAAAAATATAAGATGCTTCAAGTACCACTGGCCGGGTCTTCCCGGGACATGTCTTCCCAGGAAATCAGGTTTTACGGTGATCGATCCAGTACCCACCGTAATTATTTACGTAATTTATTTCCTTACGATCGTATTATTAAAAAGTGTACAATTTTTTCAGTTTTCTAGCGTCAGTTAGTGTGCCGGAAATACCCGTCCAGTTGTACTTAAAGCATCTTATTTTCGAGGAATTTTTAACCACGAATAATAATTTTCTACCGAAAAAACGAATTTTCAACAAAATAGTTAAATTTTCAGTTAGAATATCAATATTGAACCGAGAAACAACGATTTCTCAACAAAATAGTTAAATATTAAACCAGAGATGAATTTTTAACTCAAATTTAGAACTTTCAACCAAATTGTTTAATTTTGTATGAAGTAAATTAATTGTTAACCAAGATAGATGATTTCTGAACGAAAAATGTAATACTAGTTTATATTTTAACCAAAACAGACTATAATTTTTATTCATAAACAGTTAAAATCAACCAGAAAAGACGAATTTTCAACAAAACAGTTGACAAATTTGAACCAACAAGGATACTTTTAAACGAAATTGCTCAATTTTCAACAAAGTAGATTGATTTTCCAACAAATAGTTGCATTTCCAACCAAAAACATGAATTTTTAACCAAGAAAATTAATTCTCTAGCAAAAAACACAAATTTGTAACAGAATACATAAACATTATAACTCAAAAAGATAAATTTTTAATAAAAAATGGAAAAGTTACATTTTCAATTGAAAAAGTAAATTGTTAGATACATTTTTAACTAAAATTATGCATATCCAAACAACAACAATCAATTTTGCTTCCTCATAGAGGAAGCTTTGTAATGGTAACAATTTCGAAGAATTTTGAATTAATTTAATTAAACGTTGCTCAATTTAAAAATGTATTATACTATGTTCTAAGCAATTGTCCGGATGTATGCATGTGTGGATGTGTGGATGTCACACTATTTTGTGAACACGATAACTTGAAGAAGGTTGCAGATAAATTGATGGAATTTGAATGGCTTATTCTCACCACTAATATCTTGAAACTTACACAAAGATTTCTAAAAATATTCATTAAAATTTTGTATAGCACTTTATAATATTTTTAAAATCGGCTTTTCATAGTAAAACTTTTGTCATTAACCTAATTCAAAGTTGATGCAATTGTTGATTTTTATAGTAAAAATTTTCTTACTCACATAATTTAAATGTGATGCAAGAATAGGAAAGATTCTTTGATTCAAGTCGAATCGATTGACTTATATTATGCATAAATTTTATGAAAGAGTAAGGAAGTTATGATCATTTTTAATATTTGAAAAATTGTGTTTTTTTTAGTTAAACTTTTTTCATTAACATAATTCAAAATTGATGCACGAACGGAATAAATTCCTTGATCCGAGACAAATTGATTGACATATAATATTAATACATTGCCTTGAAGAGTACGGAAGTTATGGACATTTATAAAAATTTTAAAATCGGTTTTGAATAGAGATACTTTTTTCTTTAACATAATTCTAAGTTCATACGAGAATGGTACCCCTTTCCAGCGTCTCGGGGGAGAGGCGCCCCTGTGATTAGTCACAAAAAATTTAAGTAACACATAAGTATAGTGAATTTCAAAAAAATCGAAGATATGCGCTTTTCGAAAGTTTATCCTTTTCAAAAAACTCCTTAATTCGAGACGTTTTTATTTCTCATCAAATGAGCACCATAAAATTGTAAATACAAATAAAGTGGAAACAACCGAGTTTGAATTCACAGCTGGTTTAACAATGTAGTTCAACTTTCAACCAATTAGTTGAATTTTCAACTATACAAGATAAATTTTCAGTCAAATAGTTGCATTTCTAACTAAAAACAGAAATGTTCAAACAATAAAAGGAATACTTACATTTTCAATTCAAAAAATAAACTTTTTACCAAAAAAAAAAAACGAATTTTCAACAAAATAGTTCAAGTTTCAATCAGAAAGAGATGAATTTTCAGAAAAATTAACAGCAATACTTGTTTGAACAATTTATTATTACTTATATTAATATTCTGTTAAAATAATGCTGGAAAGTTGCAGTTTGTTTTAAAATTTTCCGCGTTTTGTGAACTTCTCAATTAAAGTGAGGTAATAACTAATTAAAATTAAAAAAAATAATTGGTTCGATTTATCATTACTTTTAATAATATTCTCTTTGAATGACGCTAAAAAGTTGCGGTTTTTTCTGAAATATTCAACTTTTTGTCAATTTTTCACTTAGAGCGAAATAAAAATTAAAGCAATTTGACAATCATAATTGTTCAAACAAATTATTATTCTTAATAATTATCTTCTCCTATTCCCGAGTAAAAATCACAAGTATGGGAGTGATCAATCATTGACTTTCCAAAGTATATAAAATGTATGGTAAATGACACGATCCCATACTTCAAGTATATTGAAATAGTATAGATAAAGTATATATAAAGTAAAGCTGAAGTATGGCTAATGTATAGCTAAAGTATAGCTGAAGTATAGCTGAAGTATGGGATATACTTCATCTATACTTAAGTATAGCTGAAGTATGGGATATACTTAATCTATACTTAAGTATAGCTGAAGTATGGGATATACTTCATATATACTTAAGTATAGCTGAAGTATGGGATATACTTCATATATACTTAAGTATAGCTGAAGTACAGATTATACTTCATTTATACTTAAGTATGGCAAAAGTATCGGACATAGAATTGCACTCATTTGTTCTTCAAGATACCCTAGCAACGTGATAAAACATAATGAATCATAAATGACAGCTCGTCCAAAAATGTAAAAAGTTCGCGATTCAAGTGATTTCGTGAGGCAAATATGTTTTGAATATTATTCGTGAGGATATACAATATGCAATGGATATACAATGGACTACTTATATGACTCTTATGTCATATATATATTGGTAAGAGATCCAGAATCTTTGATTCCTAAAGATAATATTGGTAGCATAAAAAGGTTTGATAAAATTGTTACTTAGGTGAAATGTTTAGTGTTAAATTTCATAAAGTTAAATAATTCATGTCACAATTAACATTTTACTTATTTACATTTCACTTACTTTAGAATTTAAAAACAATATTCTTTGACCTTGTGAAAATCATGCTTCTGGATCTCTATTTTCATGTATTTCAGATAACTGATTATCTCCCATCAGCAATGATACGGCTATACCTACTATAGCCATACTTTTCCTATCCTTTAGACATAATCTACATACTTGAGCTATACTTAAAATATATACTTCAGCCATACTTTGACTGAACATTAGCTATACTTTATCTATATTTCAGTTATACTGCAGCTATACTTCTCAGATATACTTTCAAAATAGTTCCCCTATACTTCAACTATACATTGTTATACTTTAGCTATATTTGAGCTATACATCCACTATACTTCATTCAAACATACATGAAGTATGGGATCGTCTCAAATGCCATACTTTTACTATACTATCTGAGAGATCACTCCCATACGATTTCACAGATGTTTTCCTAGATCAATCCCATACCAACATTTTTTTACCCGGGTTGTAATTCTAGATAGTTGCCGTCTTTTTTAATTCTCCCTCTCCACGAAACCCTCCATCTTTATATCCTTTTTCGGGGGATACTGAGTTAACCGACACCTATTATCAGTCACAACGTCCCCCCTTACCAGGTCACGTCCCTAACCCTTTCAAATCTATCGGGGGTGAACAGGAGGGTGCCCCTAGGACTAATCAAATAAATAATGTTGGTCAAACCCATACCCCTTTTCCACGTCTCGTGGGGGGCGAGGAGGTACCCATGTGACAGGTCACAGGGTTGAAAATTTATTTCTTAACTGAAGATTTAACTATTTCAGTTGAGAATTTATAATGCTTTTGAAAATTCATCTCTTTTTTATTGAAACTTGAACTATTTTGTTGAAAATTCGCTTTTTTTTTTGTAACAAGTTTATTTTTCGAATTGAAAATGTAAGTATTCCATTTATTGTTTGAAAATTTCTCTTTTTAGTTAGAAACGCAACTATTTGACTGAAAATTTATCTTGTATAGTTGAAAATTCAACTAATTGGTTGAAAGTTGAATTACATTGTTGAACCAGCTGTGAATTCAAACTCGGCTGTTTCCACTTTATTTGTATTTACAATTTTATGGTGCTCATTTGATGAGCATTTTGCTTACTCATTTCAATTAATTAGCAAATATGTTTGCTTCCTCATAGAAGGAGTCAAAGTAACAAAATAACAATAGGTCAATAAAAACGTCTTGAATCAAAAAGATTTTTTGAGAAGGATAAACTTGCGAAAAGCACATACCTCCGATTTTTTTGAAACGGACTATACTTATGTATTACTTAAATTTTTTGTCACTAGTCACAGGGGCGCCTCTCCTCCGAGACGCTGGAAAGGGGTAGGGGTTTAAACAAACATTATTTCTGTAAACAGTCACGGGTTTTTCCGCCCCCTCCCCCACAAGACGTTAAAAAGGGGTAGGGGTTTGACCAACATTATATCTGTGACCAGTCAAAGAAGGGCCGAACACTCGCTGGACTCAAGCATGTTACACTTACTAAATTCCAATAGTGGTTTTCTCAGAAACTGTCAATCCTAGAGGAAAAGTGTTTCACTTCTATGGGGTTTTCATGGTTTTCACCATGAAAATCGAATTTGCGGCTATTTTCACTGTCATATTTGTAATCAGCGCGTAAAAATACATAGTTATACGGAGTTTCAAATTATTCGGAGGTTTGCGATTTTCGGAAGTGCACCCCCATTCTTGTATGTACTTTAAATTATGTTAAAGAAAAAACTTTCTCTATTCAAACCCGATTTTTAAAATTTTATAAGTGTCCATAACTTCCGTACTCTTCAAGGCAATGTATTAATATTATAAGTCAATCAATTTGTCTCGGATCGAAAAATCTTGTCCGTTCGTGCACCAATTTTGAATTATTTTAATGAAAAAAGTTTAACTAAAAAAAAACAGTTTTTCAAATATTATAAATGACCATAACTTCCTTAATCTTCCATAAAATTTATTCATATTATAAGTCAATCGATTCGACTTGATTCAACGAATCTTTCCTATTCTTGCATCAACTTTAAATTATGTGAGTAAGAACATTTTTACTATAAAAATCAACAATTGCATCAACTTTGAATTATGGTAATGAAAAAAGTTTTACTAAAATAAACCGATTTTAAAAATATTATAAAGTGCTAAAAAAAAGCATATTAAATATTTTTAAAAATCCTCATACATACATACATCCGGACAATTGTCTAAAACATTGTATAAGACATTTTCAAATTGAGCTACATTTAATTAAATGAATTTAAAAATTTTCGAAATTGTTACCATTACAAAGCTTCCTATATGAAGAAGCAAAATTGATTGTTGTTGTTTGGATATGCAATTGATTTTTTCAATTGAAAATGTAACTTTTGCATTTTTTGTTAAAAACGTATCTTTTTTTGTTCTAATATGTTTATGTATTCCATTGAAAATTTGTCTTTTTTGCTACAGAAATAATATTCTTGGTTAAAAATTGAAGCTTTTGGTTGGAAATACGACTATTTGTTGGAAAATTAATCTCCTTCGTTAAAAATTAAGCAATTTCAAAAGTATCCTTTTCGGTTAAAATTTGTCAACTGTTTTGTTGAAAATTCGTCTTTTCTGGTTGACTTTAACTGTTTTTGAATGAAAATCAAAGTCTGTTTTGGTTATAATATAAACTATTACATTTCGTTGAGAAAACATCTCTCTTGGTTAAAAATTAATCTACTTTGTAAAAAATTGAACAATTTTGTTGAAAGTTCTTCATTTTAGATAAAAATACATCTCTTTGGTTGAATATTTAACGGTTTTGTTGAGAAATCGTTTTTTTCTGGTTGAATATTGATATTATGACTGAGAATTTAACTATTTTGATGAAAATTCGTTTTTTTATTTAATAGAAAAATAATTTTTGAACTGAAAATTTTTACTATTCCGTTTTTGGTGGCACGTGTATCTTTTTTAGCGGAATATTTAATAATTTCTTTTTCAAAATTCATGTATTTTGTTGAAAATTCAACTATTTGGTTGTAAATGTAACTACTAAGAAAACTTTAATTATTTTGTTGAAAATTCTTATTTTTTTGGGTTGAAAATCAACATTTTTAGCTGAAAATTTAACTATTCAATTTTTTTGGGAAAAGTCATCTTTTTTAGTTGAATTTTTTTTGTTGAAAAATAGTGAAAATTAAACTGCTTTGTCAAAAATTCATGTATTGTGTTGACAATTTGTTTTTCACACTTTTTAATTTTATACTATACGCAAACCAGAATAGAAAAAGTTTGTTGGACTACATTGGATCTTAGGCCCTGATTGTGAAGGAACCCTATTAAGGTTATCCTGAAAATACCTTCATATTTATACTTACACTTTGTACTTAACTATAAAATGTATTACTTTGATAATAGGGATCAAATTATTGAAAACAAATTATTTATTCATGAATTAAGACGTGTGGAGTAATAGAAGAAAGGATACATTTTTCAGTCAAAGTAGAAGACAAAAGGCGATTTGCTGAAACAAAATATTTCCAGCAAATTTTTTTGCATGTTTTTAGGGACGCCTGCGTTTTGATTAATTTTCATCGCTATACAAAATATTCCGTATCAATTTTTCTTAACGCAAATAATGGGTATTGAATCGATCACTGGAAAACCTGATTTCCTGGAAAGACCTGTCCCGGGAAGACCCGGACAGTGGTACTTGAAGCATCTTATATTTTTTTGCCATTAGAAACCTTCCTCGATGAGAAAGCACTTAATAAATATTTAAAGTTGTGAGGCACTTCAGAGTATTTTGAATTCCATTTTTAAAATGAATGACCCCTTTAAATCATGTCCGCAGGTCAAAAAATGTCGGAAACCTATGGAATCATATTTATAAACAAATATTCCATTAAAAAGGAAAAAAGTCTATAAGGGTAGTGTTTAATAAAACAAAGTAATTCAAAATTACGAAAAAATAGAGCTAGACGATGGAAGTAATGACTTCACCTTCGTTTTCTAAATATAATGTTCTCGCCTTCTTGTTATCACTTTGAGGATGTTTATTCAAGGCACACTTCCTAGCATCAAAAAATGTCACCTTGAATAGAGGAAACGAGATTATTAATTATTTCAGATTTCTAATTAACGACATAAATTTGCCTTTTAAAGGTAATAGTTGTCAATCATATTTTTATACTTTCGTACTTTGAAGTTTACATTTAATTGATCAAATGAATTCTCTGTCAAATTAAAGAATACATATTGGATAGGTACATCTAAATATTCTTATCTTTGAATTATCTCAGGAAGTTAGAAATAGCACACCTGGTCCCTCATGCAAATATTTCGTGGATTTGAAGCAAAATAATCACGAAAATTATTCAAAAAATATAGGTCATACATTGTGAAAATTAATTTTTTTTAAGGGTGATTTTTCAATTTCTGGAGGATATCTTGTTTCTAAAAATTTGAAAAAAAATTGACAGTTATTGTTTCACCAAATGAAAGCATTTTGGGGGGTGATCCCACAAATCAAAGGAACTCCTTTTTTAAGCCACCCTGATACTTATTCAAGCTGATGCTTATTCGAGGCGAATCATTTGTACAGATTTTGCTCAATAATTGCAATTTTTCATGGAAAATTAGAAAAATGAGCAACCGAGACAAATTCTCATTTTAGTCAATATTCCTAAATTAGAGACAAACTGGGTCACGTTAAAAATTTCTCAATATGGCCTTCTTGTTTCAATAGAGTTAAAAATGTCACATCATCGCGTCGTTTTAATAAAGTTTGTTATTTTTCTTGTTTTCCATATTTATAATTTTCTAAAATTATTATATATACAGACCTAAATAAGTATATATATATTTTTACTAAACAATTAGTTGTTTTTTGACTATTGAATAAGGAAATATCTTGACTCATCGAATAACTAATATTTTACTGATCTTTAGAGGCCTACTTTTCGCTAATCGAATCTGTAAAATTCTACCAGTAATTTGTTAAATTTCATCAATTTTGATTCAGAGGGACCTCAAAGTTCCTTTTACAAAAGGAAAAAAGCTATACAATTGAAATAACCTTCTTTATGCACTCAAGTTTACACTTATTCAAGCTACTGCTTAATATGCCTTAATATGCCTTTATATACCCTCAATATGCATGAATAATGTATAGACCATGTTGATCCATTATAATTTTAAGATTGTGAAGGATATTTATTTTTTCAACAATGTTTCAACAATCAGAAAGCAATATTTTGAAAACAAAAACAGACTAGATCAAGTTAACAATTTATCAATATGGACTTCTTATTATTTCAATTGAGTTAAGAATGTCGCACCATCCTGTGACAAAGATTAATACAAACAGTCAAAAAAATTATTTCTGTTAATCAGAGGTTTCTATTTATGAAAATTGTTATAAAAATGAAGCATGATAGTTTATGAACAATAATTATTTATCGTAGGTATAGGTTTTGGAACAGTTTTAGCGAAAATCATGACACTGGTTTACCTGGATGATTTTTTATTAAAAAATGTAAAGTCCAGACAACTGTGCTAATATGTCAATTTTATTGAAAAGTAATTTGATATAACACTGTAAATTGCGAACAGTTTATTCTACGAAAAGCTGCAAATGCCAACAAAGTTTTATTTTTTACGAGATACTAAGAATGTTTTTATAAATTCCTTTTGTTGATAATGAATGAAATTGTTTTAAAAAAATTTTTAAGCAAAAACTAACCAGTATTTAGAAAAAATAACCAAGAGAAAAGTAATCAGGGGACTTTTTTTACTTTTTGAGCAAAAGGTATGTCAGGGACTTAGTGCATACAGTAGTGTTATTAGTGGCAACTCGATCAAATTCTTATTGTTTCAGTAAAGCTGAAGATGTAGCAAAACCACAATTCCATCGAGTAAGTAACTATTTCCACTAATTGTATTAGTAGAATTTGAATAATTTGGATCGAATCTGTCAAGTTTTACTAGTAATTTGTTAAATTTTTCCAATTTTGATTTAGAGGAACCACGAAGTATCTTTCGTATAAGGAAAAAACTTATACAATAAATTAAAATAACCTTCTTCAGGCCCTCAAGTTAATACTTAATCAAGCTGATGCTTATTCAAGGCAACATTTTTCTACAAAGTTTGCTAAATAGTTGCAATTTTCTATAGGAAATAAGGAAAATATACAACCGAAAATTTTTTTCAAAATCGAAAACAGAGCTCTCTTGAAAAGTAGCGCATTTTTCTTAACTTCGTTGAAACAATCAGAAGACAATATTTTAAAAATGGAAACAGACTAGGTCACGTTAACAATTTTTCAATATGGCCTTCTTATTGTACCTCACTTTTCGCTAATCGAATCTGTACAATTCCACTAGTAAGTTTCACTAGTAAATCTGTCAAAAAAGTAATTATTACGACTAATTTAATTAGTAGAATCTGACTAATTTAGATCTAGAGAGTACATTAAAAAAACTTTTATTTGATTCAAAGAAATAATTTTCTTGCTTCACGATAATGAGATTGAATTAATTATTTCTGGAACTTTAGCCGCATTACTTCATTTAAATCAAATCAATATTATATTATTTTGAATTAAACAAATATCATCAAACAATTAACTTCTTCAACTCAAACAAGGAATAACGTCATTATTTAATTAGAATCAAAATCATTTTTACTTCTTGTAAATGAAGTAAAAGAAACAATATCTCAAATCTCAACATAAGTTTTCTCTGGATGTACATGAAAAAGCCTTTTGTTTCAAAAAAATCATATTGATAAATTCCTGGAATTTTCAATTCTAGTTGAAAGTTCCGTTATTCAAGCCAAGTTGTGAACCCGGCAATAGAACTTTGATAAGATCCAATGTTTTTCGTGCACCTGTTTTCCGCGTTTTGAAGGTTACTGTCTCAAAAATCTCAGTATATAAGTGGCCCGGCCTCAGCCCCGGAAATCAGTACAAAAAAAGTGGACGAATTGTTTTTTCTGCTCAAAGTATAACTTTCTGATTTTTCTGGTATATTTATATACCTATCTGCGTTTACGATGGTGTACATTCTCCCTATTTTGACGACAATGTCTTTCTGTGAGTATACGCGAAGCAATTAAATTAATTAAACAAATTTTTTGTGATTTCGTATTCAATGATTTTTACAATGTTATCGGAATTTACACATAAATATTTTAGAAACCACGTCTCAAAAATGTGAAAATTCACTATTTTTTTGCATTGCAAGCTGCTTCCTTTTTTTCAACTTCACAATTAACATTATTTTCGAAAGCGAAGAAGAACATATCAAAATTTTGCATTTTTGCGTGAAATGTGAAAAGCAATTTTTACAAGCGAATATTGTATTGAACCAATAGAGCATGGGACATCAAACATTTTGATCATTCATATATTTATTTTTTAAATTTTCAGTACAATACCAAGATCATCATCATGAGAAAAAGCATACCCTAAGAGAAAGATTAGCGATATCTTTTGATATAAAGAAGGAGGATTTGAATGCAAAATGTGATAAAGTTAACAAAGACGAAAAAGCTAGGTGGAAAGAGATAAAACAAGTACTTACAGAGCTTCGCGATGCTAAGGAAGCTCAACGTAAAGACCTGAAGAAATTCGAAAAGTTAAGCGAAGAAGATAAATACAAGGCGCAAACAAAAGTCATTAAAACAGCGCTACCATGCGCGAATAAAGATAAAGTGGCCGAAAAACTTGCATACTATAAGCAACGGTAAGTTCGTTTAATATTTTGCACACGATTTTCGAACTATATTTTCAATTATAGTTTTTTCATTTTTATATTAGACATAAATATTTTTTAAATTGAATATTGCTTCATTTACAGAAAACTACTAGGTGGAAGTGGGTAAAGAGAATGTCAGGATAACCAAAGGACAATACATATAACGACTTCGGATGTTTCTGCAATCTAATTATAACATATTTTTATTATGAACGGGCACTGTGGTCTAGTGGTTAGCACGCTCGCCTCTAAACCTCAGCACTGGTAGGACGAGAGTTCGAGTCTCGGTGGATCCGTAGACTGATTTTGCAAAAAGTATGCTTTTTACTGTCTGAAAATTGCATAGTCAAGTATGATTCGCTCCGGAAGCAGGACGAACTTAAGTTTGTTGTACTATACATATAGGTTTTACTGCGATTTTCCTTGTGTGCTACAAATAGTAAATATTGTAGGTACTAGTACAAATATTTAAAAAAACGGGCGCGGCCGCTAGGGTTTAGTGTAGAATTAGTAGAGTGTTTTCTTGGGGTGTGTAAATGTATAAATGTAATGAAAGATAATATCCAAACTATGTAGAATTCAATAAAAATTTATTATTATCAGCAGACCATTGTCTTATAATTTCATATTCAGAAGTAATGTCCGCCTGTCTGTCAATTTCGACGTTGTCTGTATATCGGATTGCTTTTGAAATACAAATCAAATTAAATAAGTGTCCTAGAATTATAATAAGCATAAATCCTTTAAAAAATTTAATAATTGCAATAAAAAAGTATAATTTAATGTTTAAGTTAAATTCAACTTGAGGCAATAGATTGAAAAAAAAAGATTAATATGGTATACTTTAATCATTTTCACCTGGTGTAAAACCCTAATATGCATTATTCAAATTTCGTTGAAAAGAGGTGTTTGCTAATATGATTACGTACGTGATACGAAATGAGTAAAGACTCAAAAATAGTTTACACTAGTCGACAACATAACATTAAAACACAATAATATATTTTAATATTTCAATAATAATTATTATTAATCATGTTCGTCAAACGTTTTCCACACCTATTCATAATGCAAACCTTGAATCCCATAGATTTTTATGGTGTCCTGCTAAACATGGTCTAAATACAATTTGAAGCTTTTTTATTTACGATTCATAAAAAAAAACTTATATTTGTACAATTGTCAAAAAGGTAAGCATAATTATTGCCGACCAGAGCCTCATGTCACAAATAATGTACATATAACAATCAGTATTTTGAGAATATCTTAAATTTTTCGTTATTATGCACCAAACATTTCTTACGACTAAAGCAAATTTTAGAGCATTAAAATAATTTTTAATGACATTTATTTTCAAGAAATACAAAAAGTATTTTAAAAATCAGTGAAATATGCATATTATAATAAATAAAGAACATAATATACACACATATAGTAAGTATTTACGAAAATGCGGTTTTAGATTAAAAACCTAGGGAATTAACTAAACTCAGAAGTTTAGGAAAATCCCTAGTTCATTCAGGCACTTTCAGGTAATTCCTCTAAGTTCTCAGAGCATTTTAGGTATTCAGAAAAACCTAAAATGTGAGCATTGAATTAGCCTTTATTATGTTTTATAATTTATATAGAGTTTAAAATAAAAATATATTAAACTAGTATAAATATAGTGTGCTATTACCAGTACAGTTAATTAATTTATCAAATTATAATTAATTTAAATAAAGTATAATGGAATGAAAAAATTACTGAATCCAAGGAAATGATGAATAAATTAGTTCAACGAATCTGTTTGATTATTATCGCATCAAAAATTTGGAAACGTTCTGGAATGATAAATACTGAAAAGTGCTCTTTTTTCATGAGGGACCAGGTGTGCTATTTCTATAACCTCCTGAGATTTGGGTGTCCTTATTCAATATGTATTTTTTTATCTGACAGAGAAGTATTATATCATAGTACTTCATTCGATCAATCAAATGTACACTTCAAAGTACGAACGTATAAAAATATGAAAATTATATTAACTTTAAAAAGCAACTTTATGCCGTAAATTGAAAATCCGAAATAATTATTAATCTCGGTTCCTCTATTCAAGGGGTTACACCAGTGTAAATTTTTTAGAAAATCGATTTTTTTTTCGTTTAAAATTTAGTTTAAACCTTGTAGAATATGGGGCAAAAGGTTTAATACATGAAAAATTTTTTTTCTGTTTAATGTCACGTTTTTGCTGAGGCGTGTCGGGCGTCTCTCATACGGCTACATGCGGTATGAACACATCTGCTCGGAAGGTACCCTGTTCCCTCTTACCCATTGATGTTCAACTTCTGTGATACACTCACTGATGTCCCTAGAGAGGATTCGTGTACAATTCAAAAAAAATTTTCGAACAAAAGTAGGTTAGTGTTGCGTCAGTGCTCGTTCGGAAAGTAAATCTGGTTGCTCGTGGATGTCTAAAACTCAACTCAAAACTTTAAACGAGTTTTTCTCAAAACACGTTTTTTCAAAACGGCATGCAGCATAGCTCGAACAATTTTCAATATTTTCTTCTCAAATTTTAACCACATATTTTAAACAACATTTTGAAGAGAATGACGTACGGATTTTTCGATAAGTTAATTTAAACAATTTTTATAAACAAATGACTTGACTTTTTTTCGTCCAAAAATGACATTTTTGCTTCAAACACTTGTCAATTTTACAAAAAACTGTTTTTTTCAAATCCCGTACGTCATTCTCTAGCTATTCTTATGCAGATTAAGAAAAAAAATTTGTTTTTGTTCAAGCTTCAAATTTGCGGTCGTCGTACTGCGTGCCGCAAAAAAAAAAATCTGCAGGAGAATGGCTCCAGTGCCGCCATTTTGAAATATTTTTTAATGAAAAAATTTCCCTGTAAAGTTCAATACATGCTTAAATATATCCTCAAAACGCTTTTTCATATTACCTTTCCTTCAACCCAAAAAAAATGTCCAAAAATGCATGCTTTTACACTGGTGTAACCCCTCAAGGTGACATATTTGATGCTAGGAAGTGTGTCTTGAATAAACATCAACTACGTGATAACAAAAAGGTGAGAATATTATTTTTAGAAAACGAAGGTGAAGTCATTACTTGTATGGTCTAGCTCTATTTTTTCGTAATTTTGAATTTGTTAGAATAAAAACTTCCCTTTGACTTTGTTCTTTTTTATTGAATCATTTTTTTATAAATATCATCAATTCAATTATCAGATAAATTGCATAAACGTATTACCTGCTTGATCCATGCTAATTCTGCCAGGGTATAATAAATAAATTAATAAATAAACGTGTGGATTAGGGTGGTCCAAAAAACGCTTTTCGAGCTACAGGGCAAGTCCCCCCCCCC
>CAKNYM010017149.1:0-21195 GCA_932195095.1 Andricus curvator
ATCCACATTCGCTCTGAACATGCTCAAGTGCAAACTTCAATTTTGAGATTCTGTTCTGCCAACCAGCGTTAATCGCCGATTAACTCCGTTAACCGGCCAAAATCGAGAGGTTAAGTTGAACAGTGATTAACTCTCTTTAATCATACTTTAGAAGATGGTGGAACGCAAGGTTAGTCACATAAATCTTACCATATCATTTAGTAGTGAGTGATAAAATTAATAATTTAACAGTCAGATACAATGCTACTAATTGAATTAGTACAATTTCTACTAATTCGGATATAGAGAAATACTTTTGTTCTCCCATTTTTTTATCAAATTTCGAAAACTATTCAATTTATGTTGAAAAAATGTAATATTGTACTATTTTCCGCATGCCATTTAGAATGGATTCAATAATAACTTTTTGTAAATATCCTTTAGATAAATTTGAAAAAGGTGGTGTTGTTTACAAGATCAGTTGCAAGATCTGTAAGATGACTTACGTGGGACAGACTGGCCGACTTTTTAATACTAGGATGGAGGAACCCAAAAGTGATGTTCGTTTGGGACGTTGTTGTAAGAGTGTTCTTGCCAGACATACTTTTAATAGTTTTCATTCAAAACTTCAATTTACGCATGAAATAGAGAACAATAATAGAATCAGTTTCTTGGACGTAGAAGTAATTAAGGGTCAGGATGGTAATATTATTACCAATTGGTATAGGAAAAGTACATATTCAGGTAGAATTTTAAATTTCTTTTCGGCTCATCCTTTTCAAAACAAAGTTGCAGTAGTCAAAAACTTAGTTGGCAGAGCTCTAGGTTTGTCCCACATTTCATTTCACAAACAGAATTTGAATATTGTTAGGAATATCCTTTTTCTTAATCATTACCCACAAAAGTTAATTGAGCAACATATCACAATTAGAATTCAACGAATCAAAAAAAAAAAAAAACAAAGTAACATTTTGTCTACAGATAATAAGAAAGAATTGAGAGAATATAGTTCTTTCAGTACTTTGGTTCTTCCTCTTTTTGGTCAAATTTCGAAAACAATTGAATTTATGTTGAAAAATGTAATATTCATACTATTTTCCGCATACCATTTAGAATGTATTCAATAATAACTTTTTGTAAAGATCCTTTAGATAAATTTGAAAAAGGTGGGGTTGTTTACAAGATCACTTGCAAGATCTGTAAGATGACTAACATGGGACAGACTGTAATAATAGGATGGAGGAACAGAAAAGTGATGTTCGTTTGGGACGTTGTTATAAGAGTGTTCTTGCTAAACATACAAAAGGGTAGGTTGATGTTGTCCATTTGTTTGACTGGGATAATTTTGAAATTTTACATAATGAAAGTAATGAGAGAAAGAGAGAATTCATGGAAATGCTTTATATTAAAGAACAAAATAAGTTGTCTATTAATTTGAAAACTGATTTGGATAAATTAAACAAAAGTTATTCTAGTATGATTAATTACATTTAGCAATAAGTTTTCATGAATCTTGACTTTCTCTTATTTCTGATGTGCTTATTACGGATTTGCCTTTTGACCCACACTTAGATCTCAGGTATCGAGGAGATAGCGTCGTTGTTTCGTCGCTGTTCCCACCTGCTCTAATTTTTTCTTACCTTGATAAGGGTGCTGTATGAGCAGCGAAACGTTGGTAAATATTATATATACTTTCATATTGTTATTTGATAACCCACTGAACAGTAGACCCATCTCGCTCCTCAATTCAATCACTAAAATTTCTACACAAATATTATACGGAAGATTGCTTAATTGGATCGACACAACGGGGGTTCTTAACGAATTTCAGTCCGGATTTAGAAGGGGGAGGGGATGTATGGACAATATTTTTATTATAAATGCTATTGCTCGAATTCACCTTAGTCGTCCAGGAAGAAAGGTATATACGTTCTTTATCGATTTCGTTAGGGCATTCCCACCAGTGAATCACTTGTTACTGTGGAAGAAATTGTTTCATATCGCAATTAGCTCCAAGTTCATTAGAATTTGTAAAGATCTTTACGATAGAGCGGTATTATCAGTCCGTACGCCTGATGGTTTGACAGAGGCAATCGATATAACAGAGGGGGTTTTGCAAGGTGAGATTCTCAGTCCGATATTCTTCGCATTATACTTAAACGACATAGACGAGTTCTTTTACGAAAGGGGTGCACGTGGGATACCTATCGATTATAACCACGAAACTTTAACTATTGCCTATGCAGACGATCTGGTTATGTTTGCTGATTCACCAGTAGATATGCTTAAGAAAATAAACCTTCTGGTGGAATACTGCAATATTAATATGTTACAAATTATCAAGCGTAATTCAAAAATTTTGATTTTCCATAAAGGAAGACTAGCCGAGAACCTATCTTTTAATTGCGAAAACGAACCACTAGAGATTGTTAGTATGTTTGATCACCTTGGAACAATGTTTTCTAGTTCAGCGGTATTTTTACAAGCTTTAATGAAGGCAAATTCCTTCACTAGAATAGCAATAGCTTCGGTTAATAAGATAGTCGCGGTGTCGAAGTCAAACAGCTGGTACACAAAAGAAACGCTTTTCCAGTCGTTGGCAGTGAGTGTGCTTTGCTACTGCATTGAAATTTAGGGCTTGCGGTACGTGAATGATATTGATAAAATACAGATGACATATTATAAGAGAATTCTGGACTTGCCGAAATACTGTCCCAATTATTCAGTGCGAAACGAAATAGAGGTGTCTCCATTGTCAAGTGAAATGTTAAGCAGAGTTTTTAACTGGTTGAAGACAATAAATAATATGGAGGAAACTAGACTACCGAGAATACGTTTTAATAGATTGGTGGACCTCGCATTCAGGCATCAAAGTCCGAGCAAATATAATTGGGTTCTACAGATTATAGAACTTTTTGAGAAGCAAAATATAACCGTAACCCTGGATGACTTTAATAATTTAACGAATCTGATTGCGAGAAAAGCGGATCTATTGAACATGTATAAAGATAGCATAAGGCGTAAAGATAATGAAAGAGTACAAGAGTCAAGCAGTTTAGAAATTTTTTCTCAAGTTGGAGGGTTTAGTGTAAATAACGTAAATTATCTCAAGAAAAATATTCCATCAGCTATGACTAATGTAATGGCACAATGCAGCCTGATAACCACTAGAATGCCTAGAATACGAGTTTATGACCAGAGAATTAGACTAAATCCCGACGAAAACTGTACTTTTTGTTTCCAACCTAAGCGGGAAACTTTATTTCACGTCTTGGTCGAATGCCCAATGTATAATGAAGCTAGGACCTCATTCATTGACAAGACAAAGCAATACAGCAGCGTGAGAGATCAAATAGTAAATATTTTAAAAGCAGAATCTGAGGTTGACGTTCAAAAATTATACAGATTTTTTGTAAAAATTCTAGCAATTCGCACTCTAATAGGAGGGGAATAATAGTTAATAACTCTTCTCTATATAAATTACTATAGCGTACTTAGGTTCATTTTATATTGATTAAGTAACTTTATTACTGTAGACACGACTCTCATTTGTACAGTCCAATGGCCTAAATCAAATTAATAAATACAATACAATCAAATATTGTGATTTTATAATAATAAAAATAAAAAAGACGAAACAAATAAAAAAGGGAAGGAAGGGGATTTGGTTGGTTGCCTTTTCATTTTTCTTACCTATTTTTTATTTTTGTCTAAAGAAACAAATTTTGTTGTTGTTAGGAATTGCAATAGGAGCATTTTGTGGTGGTTGTCCAAATTTGCTCGTTGGATTCTTGTTTTATTTTCAGGAATTCTATAAATTAGCCTGAGTATTAGAACTTAAATAGGATTTTGAATTTGATATTAATCTGATTTAAGATTCTTAAATTTCAATACCACATCAATCATAAGGATAGTACAACTAGGTATCAAGTTACAGCATAAGGACAAAATTACAAAAAGACGTATTTTAATTGGTCGGGTGAAATAAATGTAGGCCCTAAAATGCAAAAAAGAATTCAATTCAAAGGAAGTCAATCAGAGTAAGAATCGATAGCAAGTGCATGTATTTTGACTTATAATAAGAAAAGAATAAATGCATCTCGAATGACTGCAGATTATGCATGAGTTGGAAAAAAAGTGTGTAACTGAAATGTAAATGTCCCCATGTTCCCGGCATCTCAAGTACACTTCGATCGTTCAACTGAGCTGCAACGTCATGTCATGTTTAAGCGTCGCACTATTATCGCGATAGGAGCGATTCCAGCTCTAATGACGTAACAAGGATTCCAAAGATTCCAGAACATGCACCAAGAGCACATTGCCCTAGAGCATTAAGTCCACTGCTAGACAAATAAATGTTATCATTACACTGTTGGAAATTTCTCTAGGAATTTTCAGAGACGCGTCACTAAAGCTTTATACAGAAACCGTTTCTTAATTTTCCTAAACAGGAACAGATATTTCAGCAACGATAACTGCATAAAGCTTTCGTCACATGCATCCAAAAATTCTTTCACAATTTAGTAATTTTCAGTTACTGTAACTAAAAAGTTGTAGGGTTTGAAATTTTTCAGGTAGATACAGTGTTCATCTACTTCGTAAATGTACTTCTAAAGAGGTACATCAGGACCTCAAGTGACTAGCAGCAGCTGCGTGAATCAATAATTAATTCAGGTTTCAATTCAATGGTGAGACCGCCGTGTAACATATGTCAAATAACGCCCTTTTGGCTAGATACCCTGGTGGAAACAGTTTTACAAAAAAGTGCAAAAAGCTTAAACTGTTTTTACAGGAATTTACAAATAAATACAATAAATTACAATCGGAATTACAGAAAAGTACAACTTTTTTCTATTCTTGAGACAAATTTTCTACTTTTTTTGTATTTTTGTACATAGTTGTATTTTATTGTAGTCTTCATTTTCTACAAGAATTTACAACTGCAAGAATCTAGAGGAATTTACAGATTTTGAAGCCAAAAAGTTGTTCTTTTTTCAACCTAGGATGACAAATATTTAGAATATTGCAATGAGGTAGAAAATGTAAAGAAAATAATAAATAATCGTTATTAAGAAAAAAAAAAAACATTACTTTTGAAGTTTTTTTCTTCAAATATATAGCAATCGATTGGACACTATATATGTCATTTAAAATTATCTCATTGCAATGTTCTCAATATTTGTCATCCTAGGTAAAAAAAACAACTTTTTGACTAAAAATAAAAATTGAACAATTCAGAAAGAATTGATCACGGTCATTGAAATTAAAAAATTCGAATTCTTGAAGATAAAAATTTTTTCATTTGAAGTTACAAAAACTGAACCGCAAATTAAAACACTCAAAGTGGAAAACGTTTGAATTTTAAACTTTCAAAATTAAAGCTTACAAATATATTTCTTCAAACACTCAATAATTTTCGCGTATAGAATGAAAGATTTTAAAATTTTCAATGGAAAATTTTTTAATTAAAAGCCGTCAAACTGAAAAATTTTAACTTTTATACATTGTACAGTTAAAACATTTAAAAAAAATAGAAATCCACACTATCTTTTTCAATGCTATGCAAGAATATGGATCGAAAACTTTCGAAATTATATTATTTTGAGCAATTTTAAGCTAGAAATATTCATTTGTATATTAAAATATGTTTTGAAATCTTTTTAAATATTTTCTTAAAAATTTGTTCAAAAAAATCCTTTAAAAATTTTCCAGAAATCTAATAATAATTTTATTATCTTGGAAAAGGAATTTTTCGTACAATTTATTGAAACTCCTGCAAAAGTTAAAAAATTACCTTAAAATCGCTAAGATTCTTTTTTGAAAATGTAGGAAATCTTATTAAATATTCTTTTTAAATTAATTTTTTCAAAAAAAATATTGTTAGTTTTCTAGGAATTTTGATACAAATTTTTCATTCATTTAAAACCTTTCAAAATGCTTAAAAATCTTATAAATGTGGTGTTTGACATCTTCAAAAATCAAAATTTTGTTTTAATAGTTTCGAAATCTTTTCACATTTTGAATTATTTTGGAACCTTTTTAAAACTTCTTAAGATATATTAAACTTACTGGACTATTTTCCAAACTAATAATTGTTCAATTGTCATTTATTATTCAAAAAATTTGTTCCAATCTTTTTAAATATTCTCTTAAAAATAATTTTTCAAAACAAAAAATCACTGTAAATTTTTCCTGCAAACTTAAGAACATTTTTTTATTTTCTTAAAACCTTTAAAGATCATTAAAAAGCTTTAAAATTTTATTTCGAAAGTTGTTTATTTTTCGCAATCTTTTCCAGTTTTAAATTAAATTTGGATCTTCTCAAAACTTGTAAATATCTCTTAAACTAACTCAAATTTTTTTCAAATTGATAATTGTTCAATTATTATTTATGCATCAAAATTAAATAATTTCACTTACATATCAAAAATTTGTTAAATAGATTCAAGGCTTTCCATTTCAAATAATTCGATACAAAATTGTTTAGTTTTTGATATTTGATTTATAATTGCTCGTTTTAAATGAAAAGTAAAATATTGCTGATTATTTAAAAAAATGTATTCCTTAATTTAAAAATTTAAAATTTGATGGGTTAAAAATGGAATATTTTGGATTGAAACAATATTTTAATATGATTTGGAATTGAATAAGAGCGTTTAATTTTTCAAATTATTTTTGAATTAGGAATAGTTTATAATGTTCCAAGCGAATGTTTTACATTTGTTTAACTACCTCGGCTTTCAAAATTAAAAATTTCTATTTTTAACGTTAAAATCCGTAACTTGCTTGATTTTGAACAGATTCAAAATCTTCCTGTAAAGTCAATTATTGTTTAATTTTAATAACATAATTTAATAGTAATAATAATAACAGTAAGGTACAAGTCGAAACGTTGATGCGGATTCTAAAAATCTAAAAAAAATTCTAAAAATTCTAAAAAAAAAGTTTGTAAAAATTTATATTTTTGGTTTAAAGTTGTACATTTCTACAAAAAACTACCAGTATATATAACATAATTTCAAGTATAGTTTCCCAATATAAAAAGATGTAAAATTCTGTAGTTTTCTGTAATACTTATACATTTTTAGAAGAAAGTAAAAAAAATATTAATAAAAAGTTAGACAAATTTGTGAATTGTAGAAACTTGTACTTTATTGTTAATTAATTTACTTTTCTGCAAGAAAATACAAGGAAAAATTAGCTTTTTGTATTGAACTGTATTTTTTTGTTAAATTTTGTACATTTTTTTACAAAAAAATACATGTTTCAACAAAAAATTACAGTTGTAGAAATGTATTTTTTTGTAAAAGTTTTTTCCACCAGGGTAGATTACATCTGTAATTTTGAGTCATTCCGTTGGTTCAGGACTTTTATTATAAATTTGCTGTATATTATATACTCAATGAATTAAATCTGTTCATATTAACTTCACTCATATTTTTTCACTATTTATATTTTCAAGACAAATATAGACTACATATTTTATATGCATCGTTATAATTAAAAAAAAACTTTTTCAGTACATTGCCGCCCATGACCACAACCATCATGCTTCGTCCGCGATCGAGAAGCGAGGAGTGCGCTGTTGCTAACTGCGCACTTCTTTCGGTCGCGATAACTTATATTTCTGTTACGATTTAGGAATTTGAGGATCCTATTTGTAATTTTTAAATACGAATTCTGAATGTTAATAAAAATTTAGTAAATTCACTATAAAAGTCACTCAATTTCTTACAATTCAACCGAATTACTTGCTTATTTGAAACTCAGTGAGACATTCTAACTCGTTCTTATTTCGCATATCAAATGTAAATTATGTATGTTCTTCCGAGTCTCAGCCGCAAAACGTGTAACAAACACGTGATTTATTGCACTACGACCCAAGTCTGCAGGATCATTTTATTCCTATTCGCCTCACTTATTGTTCCGCAATTTATGCTCGGAAAGATGATTTATTGAAGTTGACCTTGCTTATGGAAGATTCCCCTCACGATTTTCATTAGTTCTTTTTAAGGAAGAAAAATTACAGGAGAGAGTTAAAATATTTTTCTTTCAAAATGTAACAGAAAATATTTCACTTCTTTTCAGACTAGATAAAGCTATGAAAGAACAATTATTTTGAATAATTTTTTTTCTGAAAAAAAACCTCCTTTCGCTCCACTGGGAATCGAACCACAGAACTACTGATTGCCGGTCAGGTGCTTTTCTAGAGAGATCGAGAGAAGAAACTTTTTTCAGAAAATACACACATTATTTTGCTAGATGGTACAAATAAAAATTGTCAAGGAATCTGTATTATCATTATAGATTAACAGAAAATATTTAACGTCTTTTCAGACTAGATGGAGCTATGAAAGAAAAATTATTTTAAATAATTTTTTTTTCTAAAAAAAGATCTTCTCCTTTCGCTCCGCTGGGAATCGAACCACAGAACTACTGATTTCCGGTCAGGTGCTTTTCCATTAAGCTACTAGAGAGATCGAGATTAGAAACTTTCTTCAGAAAATACACGAAGCGAAAGGAGAAGATCTTTTTTCAGAAAAAAAAAATTATTTAAAATTGTATTACGCTTTGGACTACAAACAAATTATGGTGGATTAATCCTCCTGAACAAGGATTTTTAACAAACTAGATAAACTTTCAATCAAATAGTTTAATATTTAACCAGAAATATGAATTATCAACCAACAAGATTTATTTTCTACGAAAATACAATTTGTCTACAAAATATATGAATTTTCAATAAAGTAGTTGAATTTTCAACTTAAAAAGATGAATTTTCAACCAAAAATTTAATAGTTAAAGGTTTAGTTAGAAAATTAAATTTCGATGAAAAAAATGGATCTTCAATCAAAGAGATGTATTTTAAACTAAAATTATGAATCTTCAGTCACAGAAATTACTTTTTAACAAAACTGTTCAATTTTCTAAAAAGAAGATAATTTTTTAAACAAAGGAGATGAATTCTCAATGAAAAATATAATATTTGAGGTTACACACAAAAAAAGATTTTAATTTGAAATCAAAAACAGTTGAATTCAACCAAAACAAGACGAATTTTCAACATAAAATTTCATTGTTGACCAAATAGTTCAATATTCTTTGTATTGTAAATTGTAAACCAAATTGTAAACCACAAAATGAATTTAACCAAATCTATCGGAAAAGATGAAATTTTCACAAAATTCATGAATTTTGAACAAAAAAAGATTTATTTTTATCCAGTCTGTTTAATTTATAACAAAAAAAATAATAATTTTTATACAAGATGAATAATTTAATACCAAAAAAGAGAAATTTTCAACAATGTACATGAATTTTTAACATAAAAATTAATTTTCAAGCAATATTTGAATTTTCCACCAAAGTAGTTGAATTTTTTACAAAAAAAAAATGACTTTTCACAAAATTGTTGATCTTTTAGCCATATAATTGAATTTTTAACTAAAAACAAAAATTCTAAACCAGAAGGATTAATTTTCTACCGAAAAAGATGAATTTTTAACAAAATACATGCATTTCTAACTAAAAAAGATAAGTTACCAACGAAATAGTACAAGTTTTTACTAAAAAAGATAAATTTTTAGCCAAAAATGGAATAATTATATTTTTAATTACAAAAATAAGGTTTTCACTTTTCCAACTAAAATGACGGATCTTCAACAAAAAAATTAATTTTTAACAAGGTAGTTCGATTTTCAACCAAGTAGTTTAATTTTCAACAAAAAACGATACTTAAGTTTTTTCACCAAAATAGTTCGTTTTTAAACAAAAAATATTAATTTTTAAGCAAGATGTAGTTATGTAAGATGTAGCTATGTAGTTAAATTTGCTACAAAGAAAAATAATGTTCCTTTGAATAGTTGAATTTTCAACCAAAAATATAAATTTCCAACCAAGAAGATTAATTTTCTACCAAAAAAGACGAATTTTCAACAAAATATTTGAATCTTCAAGTAGACAAGATCAATTTAGAAAATGGAATATTTGAATTTTCAATTAAAAAAATTAAAAAAAAAAGAAAAAATATGTTCAACAAAATAGTTGATCTAAATTACACAATTCTCATTTTAAAAGAAAGAAAAAATTTTCGGGTTTCAATTTTTCCTGAATTGCAAGAGGTCTTTTTCTGTTTTTATCATTTTTATTGAGTTTAGGGAAAGAATTTTTATTTTCGTTTTTTTTTCTGAATTGGAAAAGGGAAATTTTTTATTTTGTGCATTTTTATTTAGTTGCAAAAGAGAGAATTTTGGTTATCAATTTTTGCAATTTTGCAATTTTTTCTGAATTCGAAAAGAAAATTTTTTTTATTTTCAACATTTTGATAAAGTTGGAAGGGACCTAATTTTTTTTCCAATTGGAAAAGACATTGAAAATGATAGCGTGGATTTCTATTTTTTAACCAGAAATCTGTGAACTGTTCAATTGATAAAAGATAAAAATTTGAATTTTTGCAGTTTAATGGTACATAATTTAACATTGTTCAATCGGAAAGTTTTAAAAATTGTAAAAGCTGAAAATTGGAAAGAGTGCCACTTAGAGTGCTTCAATTTGAATTTCACTTTTGACTACTTCAAATTTTCTGTTTTAAGAGTTCAAATTTTTCAATTTCAATGACCATAAAAAATAAACGGGAATTATTTCCTCGAATAAAATTGCCATCTTGAGTTCTTTCAAATTTTTTAATCCTAGACTATATATTTGAGTTTAAAAGGAAATTGAATACTATTATCATTCGATTAAAAAGTTGGTTTTTTATGTTTTACTCTTAAGATTACACGCTATATTTTAAATTATATTCCACTTAATCTTAACAAGACGCTCTTTAATACTAAAGTCGTTAGAAACTTTCGACATGAAGATAGAATTAATTTCGTGGAAAATTTATTCTTATAAGAGTTTGTGATGAAAGTACATTAAGCACTTAACGCGATTTTACACATCTCTAAACTAGTTAAGAGCACCTCATTATACTCACATTTAATTCTAGAAGAGAATTTCAATTTGTGAATTCATTTGCAATATTCCCTGATGAATTATTCTTCCCCATCAATCCCCAATCTGGGCCTCAGATAGTATATCATTATTTTTTAATTCCGGAAAACTTAAAAAAGAATTAAAAAATAACCTGGAAACCCTGGAATTAACAGGGAATTTTTATATACAAGGAAAAACCTGGAGAGGTCAGGGAATTTGTATAAACCTTGCAAAATCTGGAAAGGTCAGGAAATTTTTGCATACTTAACGAAACCTGCAAAAGTCAGGGAATTTCTATATTCCTGGCAAAACCCTGGAAAATGAAAAGTCAGAGAATTTTTATATACCTGGAGAAACCGGGAATGATCAGGGAATTTTTATATACCTGGCAAAACTTGGAAAGGTCAGGGAATATTTATATACCTGGCAAAACCCTATGAAGGAAATGTCACGGAATTTTCATATAGCTGGCAAATCCTTGAGAGGTCAGGGAATTTGTATGTACCTGGAAAACCCTTTAAAGGTCAGGGAATTTTTATATACCTCGCAAAACCCTGGAAAAGAAAAGTCAGGGAATTCTTATATAGCTGGTAAAATCTTGGAAGGTCAGGGAATTTTTATATACCTGGCAAAACCCTGGAAAAGAAAAAGTAAAAAAAAAATGTATATACCTGGAAAACCCTGGAATGATCAGGGAATTTTTATATACCTGGAAAAACTTAGGAAGATCAGGGAACTTTTATATACCTGGTAAAATCTGGAAAGATCAGGGAATTTTTATATACCTGGCGAAACCCTGGATAGGTCAGGGAACTTTTATCTACCTGGCAAAACCTGGAAAGATCATGGAATTTTTATATGCCTGGCAAAACCCTGGAAAAGGAAAAGTCAGGGAATTTTTATATAGCTGTTAAAATCTTGAAAGGTCAGGGAAGTTTTATATACCTGGCAAAACCCTGGAAAAGGACAAGTCAGAGAATTTTTATGTACGTTAAAAACCTGGAATTATCTGGGAATATTTATATACCTCACAAAACTTGGAAAGGTCAGGGAATAATTATATACCTGGAAAAACCCTGGGAAGGAAATGTCACGGGAATTTTCATACAGCTGGCAAATCCTTGAAAGGTCAGGAAATTTGTATGTATCTGGAAAAACCTTTAAAGTTGAGGGAATTTTTATATATCTGGCAAAACGCTGGAAAAGGACAAGTCAGAGAATTTTTATATACCTGGAAAAATCTGGAATGATCAGGCAATTTTTATATACCTGGAAAAACTTGGAAAGGTCAGGGAACTTTAATATACCTGGCAAAACCTGGAAAGATCAGGTAATTTTTATATACCTGGAAACACCCTGGAAAAGTAAAAGTGAGGGAATCTTAATATAGCTGGCAAATCCTTGAAAGGTCAGGGAATTTTCATATACCTGGCAAAACCCTGGAAAAGAAAGAGTAAAAAAAATTGTATATATCTGGACAACCCTGGAATGATCAAGGAATTTTTATATACCTGGAAAAACCCTGGAAAAGGAAAAGTCAGAAAATTTGTATATACCTGGAAAAACCTGGAATGATCAGAGATTTTTTATATACCTAGCAAAACTTGGAAAGGTCAGGGAACTTTTATATACCTGGCAAAACCTGGAAAGATCAGGTAATTTTTATATACCTGGCAAAACCCTGGAAAAGTGAAAGTGAGGGAATTTTCATATAGCTGGCAAATCCTTGAAAGGTCAGGGAATTTTCATATACCTGGCAAAACGCTGGAAAAGAAACAGTAAAAAAAAATTGATATATTTGGAAAACCCTGGAATGATCAAGGAATTTTTATATACCTGGCAAAACCTGGAAAGATCTGGGAATTTTTATATAGGTGGTAAAATCTTGAAAGGTCAGGGAATTTTTATATACCTGGCAAAACCCTGGAAAAGGAAAAGTCAGGGAATTTTCATATACCTGGCAAAACCCTGGAAAAGGAAAAGTAAAAAAATGGTATATACCGGGTATAACCTGAAAAGATCAGGGAATTTTTATATACCTGGAAAAGGAAGTCAGGAAATTTTTATATAGCTTGCTAAACCCGGGAAAAGCGAAATTAAGAAGATTTTTATATACCTGGAAACCCCCGGAAAGGTCAGGGAATTTTTATTTCCCTGGCAAAACCCTAGAAAAGTCAGAGAATTTTTACATACCTGGCAAACCCCGGAAACGTCAGGGAATTTTTATTTCTCTGGCAAAACCCTAGAAAAGTCAGAGAATTTTTATATACCTGACAAAACCTGGAAAGGTCAGGGAATTTTTATATACCTGGCAAAACCCTGGAAAAGGAAAAGTCAGAGAATTTGTATTTACCTGACAAAACCTGGAATGATGAGGGAATTTGTATATACCTGGCAAAACCCTGAAAAAGGAAAAGTCAGGGAATTTTTATATAGCTGGTAAAATCTTGAAAAGTCAGGGAATTTGTATATACCTGGCAAAACCCTGGAAAGAAAAAGTCACGAAAATTTCATATAGCTGGAAAATCCATCAAAGGTCAGGGAATTTTCATATACCTGGCAAAACCCTGAAAAAGGAAAAGTCAACAAAAAATTGTATATACCGGGTAAAACCTGGAAAGATCAGGGAATTTTTATATACCTGGAAAAGGAAGTCAGGAAATTTTTATATAGCTTGCAAAACCTGAAAAAGGAAAAGTCAAGGAATTTTTATATACCTGGCAAAACCCTGGAAAAGAAAAAATCAGGGAATTTTTATATACCTGGCAAAACCCTGAAAAAGCAAGTCAGGAAATCTTTATATAGCTGGCAAAAACCTGAAAAAAGAAAAGTCAAGGAATTTTTATATACCTGGCAAAACCCTGGAAAAGAAAAAGTCAGAGAATTTTGATATGTACCTGGCCACACCTGGAAAAGTCAGAGAATTTTGATTTACCTAGCAAAACCCTGGAAAAGGGTAATTAAGAGGACTTTTATATACCTGGCAAACACCGAAAAGTTCAGGGAATTTTTATTTCCCTGGCAAAATCCTAGAAAAGTCAGAGAATTTTTATAGACCTGACAAAACCTGGAAAGGTCATGGAATTTTTATATACCTGGCAAAACCCTGGAAAAGGAAAACTCAGGGAATTTTCATATAGCAGGAAAATCCTTGAAAGGTCAGAGAATTTTTATATACCTGGCAAAACCCTGGAAAAGGAAAAGTCAGAGAATTTTTATAAACCTGGAAAAACTTGGAATGATCAAGGAATTTTTGTATACCTGGCAAAACCCTGGAAAAGGAAGTCAGGAACTTTTTAAATAGCTAGAGAAACCCTGGAAAAGGAAAAGTCAAGGAATTTTTATATACCTGGAAAAACCCTGGAAAAGAAAACGTCAGAGAATTTTGATATATACCTGGCCAAACTTGGAAAAGTCAGGGAATTTTTATTTACCTAGCAAAACCCTGGAAAAGGAAAATTAAGAGGATTTTTATATACCTGGCAAACCCCGGAAAGGTCAGGGAATTTTTATTTCCCTGGCAAAACCCTGGAAAAGGAAAATTAAGAGGATTTTTATATACCTGACAAACCTGGAAAGGTCAGGGAATTTTTATATACCTGGCAAAACCCTGGAAAAGGAAAAGCCAGGAAATTTTCATATAGCTGGAAAATCCTTGAAAGGTCAGAGAATTGTTACATAACTGGCAAAACCCTGGAAAAGGAAAAGTCAGAGAATTTTTATATACCTGGCAAAACCCTGGAAAAGGAAAAGTCAGAGAATTTGTATATACCTGGCCAAACCTGGAAAAGTCAGGGAATTTTTTATTTACCGAGCAAAACCCTGGAAAAGGAAAAGTCAGAGGATTTTTATATACCTGGCAAAACCCGGAAAGGTCAGCGAATTTTTATTTCCCTGGAAAAACCCTAGGAAAGTCAGAGAATTTTTATATACCTGACAAAACATGGAAAGGTCAGGGAAATTTTTTTTAATTCGGGGAATTTTTTTTAAATTAGGGAATTTTTTCGAGAGGTTGCCTAATTTTTTTAAAATTGTAATATAAAATCAAATAACAATGAATTTTTATTTGTAAAAGTAGTTTTACATTACTCTATTCAAGTATTTTGTTGAAAATTCGTTTTTATTTTTGGTTTGAAATTAATTTTTCTAACTGAAAATTCAACTAATCTATTTTTTGTTAAATATTGATCGTTTTTAGTTGAAAATTCAAATATCAGGTTGAAAATTCATGTATTTTCTTGAAGATTTGTTTTTTACAGAAAATTTAACTTTTTGGTTGAAAATTCATCTTTTTGCTTGAAAATTCAATAGTTTGTTTGCAATTTTTTCTGTCTTGAATCAGAATTTATCTCATAATTTATCTTGTTTTGAATGAAAGTTTAATTATTTGGTTGAAAGTTAAACTCTTTTGTGAAAAATTATTTTTTTGTTGGTAGAAGATTTATTATTTTAATTGAAAATTAATCTCTTTGATTGAAAAGTATGCTATTTTGTTGAAAATTCTTTTTTCCTTTGGCTGAAAATTAATTTTTTTTACTGATAATTTAACTATTCCAGTTGAAACTTGAAATATATTCTTGAACTTTTTTTTTGGCTGGAAACAAAATTTTTAAACTATTTTTTTTTAAGTATTTCATTTATTACTATTTTATTTATATTTTATTTTTTTAACTATTTCAGTCGAATATTCAATCATTTTCAATCATTTTCATTTTTTTTTTGGAAAAATTATCTTTTTTGTTGAACATTGGTCTTTTTTGGTAGAAATTAATCTTCTTGGTTGAAAATTCATCTGTTTGGTTGAAAATTAAATTTTATTCTAGTTCAAGATTCATAATTTTGGTTTAAAATTTAAATTTTTGTTTAAAATTCAGCTTATTCAGATGAAGATTCATAATTTTAGTTGAAAACTATTCTTTTTGGGTTTAAATTGAGCAATTTCATTTGAAAATTTATCATTTAACTTGAAAATAAATCACTTTGTTTAAAAATCATACTATTTTTTCAAAATTAGTTTTTTTCGGTTGAAAATTAATTGTTTTTTTTTTTCAAACAGAAAATGTAATTTTTCCAGTTAAATATTCCATCATTTTAGTTTGAAAATCTTTTTTAGTTGAAAATTCAAGTATTTGGTTGAAAATTTTGTCTTTTTTAGGGAAAAATTCAACTATATATAGAAAATCATTCTTTTCGTTTGAAAATTAATCTTCTTGTTTGAAAATTCTTATTTTTTGTTTGAAAATTTATAGTTGACGATTCATAATTTTAGTTGAGAATTATTATTAAAATTCATAAATTTCAGAGAAAAATTCAAAAAGTGTTTAATTATGTTTTTAGTATTATTTAATTATTCAATTAATCGATGGTGATAGTATATTTAAAAATATCTAGTAGGTTCTCAAATATTTCCAAATTAAGCATATTAATCCCTAGAAACTGAAAAAAATTATTATTTGTGATAAACTCGCGAAACTGTACACATTCCGACTTGATTTAAAAAAAAATCGAAATATTGGAAAAAATCTGGAATTGTCAGGGATTTTTTTCAGGATTTGAGTGGACTCCCTACAATTATTTTCTCAAAAAATTGAATCACGTTAACCAATAATGCCAATTTATAATAATTATAATAATTACCAATAATGGTTCAGAAATTCGTCGTTATCAAAACAAAATTATTTAAATTAGCCAAATGATTTCATGTTCGTGAATATCTGATTAGCTCTAAAGTAACATCTGTCATAGGAAATGTTAAACGAGAATTAAATGTATTTCAATTTTAATTCGGCTTAAAAGCCTCTTTTTTCACGTGTATTAGTTTAAATTGTTAATTAATTAATGCGGTGAGGTCGCAATCAGTGCACACTGATGTCCAGATCTGAACATCACACACACATAATTTTCAACAACAGTCTCATCGAGTACGATTTCATTTACGTTTACATAAATTATCCCCGATTCAATATTTGAACATGATTGATTGATCAATAATCTGATTGTTTATTGAGTATTGACCCTTCATTACCAGACGGATAACGCGGGCTCACGATGCAATTATTTTGCCTTTTGTTTTGCAATTAATAATGCAGTACATGCTGGGCTTTTATAATACTCAGCCATTCTTCTAAACGCCTGCAGCATTTTAGGCAATTAGAAAAAAAACTATACAGTATTAAAACACACATCAAATGGATATCTAACTTTTTTATTTTATTTTTATCTAATTAATGAAATATACTTTTTCAAAATATGAATACTAATGATTTCATCATATATTTAACAAATCTAATTTTTGAGTGAAAAGGACGAATTTTCTGCGAAACATTTGAATTTTCAACTCAAGAGTATCGATTTTCAACAAAAAAGTTAATTTTTAACCAATCAGTTGAATATTCAACAAAGCGGTTAAATTTTTAGTTAAAAATTATTGTTTAACCCAAAAAAAATCAAAATTTCAACATAGAAAATTAATTTTTGTCCGAAGAGACGAATTTTTAACAAAATACATAAATTTTTAACCAAATAGTTGAATTTCCAACCAAGAAGATTACTTTTCTACCAAAAAGACTGACGCGTTTTAGGACATTAGAAGAACAAAACCATTCAGTATTAAACACACATTAAATGGCTTTCTATCTTTTTATTTTCATTTAATTAATTAAATATACTTTTTCAAACTCAAAAGACTAATGGTTTTGTCATATATTTAAAAAATCTAAGTTTTAAGCGAAAAAGACGAATTTTCTACTGTAATTTGGTGATTGTGAATTCTCTTTTGTTAAAGCTCTTTTGGCTTTAACGAACACATTCTCATCACGTATCTCGTGCGTCGCATTCGATTTTGTCCAAACTGAGAACTTTTCTCAATTATGTTCAACACTTTTATATTTTTATATTAATAACTTTTATATTACTTCAATATTTGTTTCTTATTTTGCATTAAATTTTATTCTCAACTGCCCTGAAAAATGTATCTTTTCAATTTTATATTATTACAATTCATAATATGCATTGGTATTGAAACATACGTATTTTCATTGTTTTCTTTTTATAATTGAAAAAAAGTGCGTGTAGATATAATTTAGGCGAAAATTTTTGTTAAATAACATTTTATTGTAGCTTGTGTCCGTTTTGCAAAAAGTTAATTTTTTATTTTTACAACCAGAGTTTATAACAAATTTGTGGATATTTTTTGTTTGAACAACTTTTGTCTTTTCATTTTTTTCGTCTCTTGTGTCGTTCTTCCAAAAATTTAACTTTTTTTTGTTTTTAATCTTATTTTTGACGATTAAAAGAAAATCTACTTGTTCTATCTGAAAGTTATTAACAACAAATTTGTACACCCTTTTTAGGTGAACAACTTTTGTTTATTAATTTTTTTTTCGTACCTTGTGTCGTTTTCCAAAAACTTGAATTTTTTTATTTTTGATGTTATTTTTTGCGATTAAAACAAAAACTACGCTTCCTCTCAAAAAATTATTGAGAAAAAATTTGTAGCTCTTTTTTGGATAAGCAATTTTTGTCAATTCTTTTTTTCACAGTTTGTATCCTTTGTTCAAAAATTAAACTTTTTATTTTTTAATGTTGTTTCTTTACGATTAAAACAAAAACCACGCATCCTATCAAAAAATAATTCATAACAAATTTGTAGCTCTTTTTTGGCTGAACAACTCTTGTCTCATTATTTTTTTTCGCAGCTTATGTCGTTTGTCCAAAATTTTTATTTTTTTTAATTTTCAATACTGTTTTTTACGAATTTAAAAAAAAATACGCGTCTTATCAAAAAGTGATTATCATAAAATTTGTAGATCTTTTTTAAATGCACAATTTTTGTGTATTCATTTTTTCCGTATCTTGTATAGTTTGACCACTAAGCAGAATTTTTCATTATTTTTTTGTGCGATCAAAATTTGAATTTTCTATTTTTCACGAAAATTCAAAAAGTTGTTAAGACAATCTGGTAGGATGTTCAAAAATCAATGTTTTTCTTTTCCTGTCTTTTTTTCATATCGTGGATTGTTTGGCTTTAAATTTTCATTTTCGTTTGTTTCTTTGAATTTTGTAAATGCCGTAACTCTGGTAATTTGTTATTTATAGAAAAAAGTCATAAGGATAAATTTTTCGCAATTCTTAATACTATAAACAGCCGTCCATAGAATTTTCAAATTCTAAAAAAAATGATTCTCAAAAATTTTGAAAATGCTCTAACTTTTTGAATTTTTATCAAAAATGTCAAATTTTACACAAATCTAGTACCTTCTCTCATGAGAATGTAAAAATCAATTTTTATCCCAAAAAAATGTAATTTTCAACATAAAAGATTAATTTCTGAACAAAAAGACGAATTTCTAACAAAATACATAAATATTTAACCAAATAGTTGAATTTCCTACTAAAAAGATTACTTATCTACCAAAAAGATGAAATTTCAACCAATTACATCAATTTTTAACTATAAATAGTTTAAACAATGAACTTGATGCTAGTTTAAATTTTTTTTAAACTAAATAGTGGAATTTATAAACTAAAAAAGATCAATTATTCACAAAGAATTATGAACTCTAATTTTCATTTTAAAAAATTAATTAAAAAAAAAAACGATTTTTGTACGAAACATTTTAATTTTGTACCAAATAGTTGAATTTTCTATCCAAGCATTGAATTTTCAAGCGAAAAGGACGACTTTTCTATAAACCAGTTGAATTTTTAACCCCACAATATAAATTTTCAACAAAAAAGTTGATTTTCAAACAAAAAGTTGAATCTTCAACAAAGTAGTTCAATCTTCATTTCAGAAAATTTATTTTTTACAAAAAAAAAACTTTCAACCAAATTTACGAATCTTCAGCCAATAAATCAACTTTTGAGAAAGTAGTTCAACTTTCAACCGAGTAGTGGAATTTTCAACCTAAAAAGTTGAATTTTCAACGCAAAATGTAATAGTTGATATTTGATAGTAAAAATTTTGATTTGAAATAAACAAAAACATTTGTATTTAACTGAAAAAAAACGAACTTCAAAAAAATAACTGAATCCTCAACTAAAAAAGGTTAATTTTTAACGAAACATTTGAATTTTTGACCAAAAAATTGATTTTATACCAAAGAGATGAATTTTCAACAAAGAGCATAAAGTTTTAACCAATTTCTATAGAAAGAGATGAATTTTACAACAAAAACAATTTGTAGTCAAGAAACAAAAAAAATTTTAATAAAATTGTTAAATTTTCAAGCCGAAAAGAAGATTTTTCAACAGAATGGTTTAATTTTTAACCAACAATTTTTTGGAAATTTTGTGAGAAAAAGTTTTAAGTGGATAAGTAGGGGAATTGAGGAGAAATATAGGGAAGGAGAAGTGATAGGAAAATATGGAAGGGGAAGGAGGGGAAGTAGAGGAGGGGAAATGTACGGAAATAGGGCAGGGAAAGTAGAAAAAATGAGAAGAAATGAAGAGAGAGAAAGTAGATGAATGAGGGGAAAAGAAGAAGGAAATTGAGGGGAAAAATGGTGGGGAGACATGGGAAGTGAGAAGAAATGGGGGAGGGAAGGTCGGAACAATGAGAGGAAATAAAGAGAGAGAAAGTAGAGGAATGAGAGGAAAATAAAAGGAGCGGAAGTAGGAGAAGTAGTGAAAGTGAGGGAAAATGAGGGGAAATGAGGGTAGCGATGTTATGAGAACTAACGGGAAATAAGGGAAAGGGAAGTAGGGGAAATGAGGGGAAATCATGGATGAGGAAGTAGAGGACGTGATGAGAAATGGGAATAGGGAAAGTAGGAGAACTAGAAGAGCGAAAGTAAGGGAAAGTTGGGAGAAGGGAACTAAGGAAAGTGATGGGAAGTGAGGGGGTAAAGGAAGTGTGGGGAAATGTGGTTTGGGGAAGTAGGAGAAGGAAAGTGTTAGTTGGGGAAGTGTGAAGAGGGGGAAGTAGATGAGGAAGAATTTGGGGAAGGGAGGGACTCGAGAAGGAAAAGTTTTTGGTCGGATTTGTACAAAACTTGGTTTAAGAGGGGTTTTCGGGTCGCTAATTTCGAATTTGACGTCAAAAATTAAACAGTTAAAAATTGCAGATCAAATATGGCGGACATATTTTTGAGATTTTGTCGGATTTGTATAAAAATTGGTATAAGGGGGTTTTTGTGGTCACTTATTTCGAATTTGATGTCAAAAATTAAACAGTTAAAAATTGCAGATTGAATATGGCGGACATATTTTTGAGATTTTGTCGGATTTGCATAAAAC
>CAKNYM010017150.1:0-10145 GCA_932195095.1 Andricus curvator
TTTCGTGTGCGTGCAGGTTTTGTTTGCAGGTTTCATGTGCAGGTTTCGTGTGCAGGTTTGGTGTGCAGGTTTCATGTGCCGGTTTCAGATGCAGGTTCCGTGTGCAGGTTTCGTGTGCGTGCAGGTTTCGTTTGCAGGTTTCATGTGCAGGTTTCGTGTGCAGGTTTCGTGTGGAGGTTTCACGTGCCGGTTTCAGATGCAGGTTCCGTGTGCAGGTTTCGTGTGCGTGCCGATTTCGTTTGCAAGTTTCATGTGCAGGTTTCATGTGCAGGTTTCATGTGCAGGTTTCGTGTGCAGGTTCCGTGTGCAGGTTTCGTGTGCGTGCAGGTTTTGTTTGCAGGTTTCATGTGCAGGTTTCGTGTGCAGGTTTGGTGTGCAGGTTTCATGTGCCGGTTTCAGATGCAGGTTCCGTGTGCAGGTTTCGTGTGCGTGCAGGTTTCGTTTGCAGGTTTCATGTGCAGGTTTCATGTGCAGGTTTCGTGTGCAGGTTTCGTGTGCAGGTTTCGTGTGCAGATTTCGCGTTCAGGTTCGGTGTGCAGGTTTGATGTGCCGGTTTCATATGCAGGTTCCGTGTGCAGGTTTCGTGTGCGTGCAGGTTTCGTTTGCAGGTTTCATGTGCAGGGTTCGTGTGCAGGTTTCGTGTGCAGGTTTCATGTGCCGGTTTCAGATGCAGGTTCCGTGTGCAGGTTTCGTGAGCGTGCAGGTTTGGTGGGCAGGTTCCGTGTGCAGGTTCCGTGTGCAGGTTCCGTGTGCAGGTTTCCTATGCAGCAACATGTCCAGGATCCTCCGAGGTTCCTGCACAGGAATCTGCAGCTGAGAAATAGTTCAAAATTTCAGAAAAAACAATTCAGCAACAATCAATGCAATTGTAGAAAGCAAAAACTCAAAGTTTCCTTTTTAGAAATTGGACTCTTGTTATATTCTCATTGAAAATAAGTTTCCTTTCGACGCGAGGCGACGTGAAATAAAAAGAAAAAGCGACGAGAAAAGTAGACGAAATTCAGGAGAAAGGCTCTACAGTTTCCTTCCTGCTCAGCACTACTTCCTTCCTAAAGAAGAAGAACTATTATTTCTCACGGCAAAGTTTGAAGTTTATTCAAATTAAAACTTGTTGGAGTCTTGAACTGGAATTACGTTTCCGGAAAAGGCTGTCGAACTATCTACCATCTCTACCCCTTGGCTGCTCATTGATCCTGCTTCGCTTCGTTGGTATCGATAAACGACTGTTTAAACGACTTATAAGGACTTAAACATTAGAGGCTTTTCGTGTCAAAGGCTAAACTCAACGCATTCATCTTCCTCATTTTCTCTTATTTTATAGTATTTTTTTTTATTTTGTGTTTGACTGAAAAAAAGTTATTTGGTGATGGTAAAAGTCATGAAAAGTATGATTTTTTGAGAACAGACAAATCACGCCTACCCCGAAAGGGAAATGCTTTAATGGTATAATAATAATAATAATAATAATAATAATAATAATAATAATGATTGGCGTAGGGATGTGAATGGCGTAGGGATGTGGCGACCCCATCGCCCGAGAGCTCCGGCTCTTGCAGTCAGCCACGTTGCTTTGGGCTAACTCCCCAATGCAATGAATTATGCGGTTACGACACCAGTATCGCGCAGTGCCACCCACAATAGGCCTCTCTCGGATGGAGGCCATGGTTCAGTTGGGAGTGGCAATAGGACCGAACCGAGGCGACGACCAGGCAATGGCCCCGGACAAACGCGAGAACATCGATTTAAATGGTCAGACCAACTCAGGAGAGACATCCTTACCTGTTGGCAAAGAAGCTCACCGGCGCGAAGAGGATTCATGCAGAGGTTACATGACCGTTGGGTCAATATGCACCCGGAATATGCTCATCAAACGCCTCAGTATTTAAGAGATCAGGTATCCTTTTTGCGAAAAAACGGATATGAAGCTCTTTATCAACAAGAAGACGAGCAACATCCTCCATCGAACATTCCACCCGTTCCAGCAAGACCACCTTTGCAGATAGCCGATAATGCTAACATGAGAAATAGGAGATCTATCCACCAAAAAGTCTTTCTCAGGATGGACAAATTAGCTGAAGCTAATACTGCTCTCCCCGATTTGCTCCCCGAAGATGTTAATCTCTGGAATCTGAACTGCGTTGTTTACGAGAAGGCGGTGTCCATGCTTAGCGACAGTAGAAGTAACGAAACTTCAGTACGTCTGAGTAAGACTCGCGAGCGTATTGCACAGCTTCAATTCAAAATTGAAACGGCGAGACGGCATGCATCAAATATTCAGTGCGTGATTAGCTACATAACATTAAATAAAAAATTCACTCCAAAAGTTAGGGCACTTGCTCGAAACTTGAGGAAAGCAAATCACACGCTGAACAAGTGTAAACTGTTGACCATCAAGCAGCACTGGACGCAAAAAATAAGATCTCTTTCAACAGCGAAACAGCGCCTTGAACGGCGAGTAAAGTGGATTCAGGAAAATTCCACCTTTTCTACTCATCCTTCCCGTCTGTTCAATAAAACGTCACGTGCCGTTAAAAATCCGCCTAGTCGAGAAGAGATTCAAGTCTTCTGGGAACAAGTATATGGAGATACTTATCAGCTAAATGAAGACGCTTCAGATATATCACTCTTTCGTAACTTTTGCCAAAGGCAAAGGTTACAAGGTCCAGAGGAAGAGTGTCCACTAATTACTGCTGAAGAAGTGAAGAAAGTTATCGCTAGAACTAAGAACTTTTCAGCGCCCGGGCCAGATAAAATCAACAACTTTTGGTGGAAGAAGTTTACTTCTACGCACCAACATCTAGCTCGTATATTTACTACTTTCTTAAACGGAGAACAACCAGTCCCGCAGTGGCTAGTGGAAGGACGCACGGTATTGATTCCTAAGACTGGAGATTTGTCAAGTCCAAAGAACTACAGGCCCATAGCTTGTTTAAACACCAGCTACAAGCTATTCACTGGCATCCTCAAAGAGAGGATATTAACATCTATCGAGCCGGTATGGAGTGCAATAGTTGAACAACGTGGATGCAAGAGAGGTCTGGCAGGTTGCAGGGAGAACCTGTTAATAGACAGGTGTATCACCCAGGACTCGATTAGGTATCGACGCAATCTGTCCATGGCTTGGATTGACTACCGTAAGGCATTCGATAACACGAACCATGAGCTACTTATTAAGCTCATTGAATGCATGGAGGTGCATCCAAAAATAGTGAGATGCATAAAAGAGCTTATGCTCTTGTGGCGGACAAGATTTGTCATAACATCTGACAAAAGACAAGTGACTACAAGCTATATCACATATAAGAGGGGAGTCTTCCAAGGAGACTCTCTAAGTCCGATACTTTTCTGCATCTCCCTCTTGCCTCTATCTATTGTGCTCCGAGGCAAAAGCTCTGGATACCTATGTGGCCCGCCGAACAAAAGAGAACATAAGGTCAACCACCTTTTATACATGGACGACCTTAAACTCTTTGCTTCCTCGAAAGAGGACCTTAACATCCTTGTGGAGGCGGTAAATAGGTACTCTAAAGCGATTGGCATGAGCTTCGGACTGGACAAGTGTGCCTGCGTCCACCTACACCAAGGAAGACTAGAAACTACATCATCGGGTCACGATCAGGATGTTCAACTCATCGGCGGAAATACCATTCAACATCTTGGTATTGGAGAAACATATACATATCTTGGAATACCGCAAGCGGAAACCCATGATGTGCTTGCGTTAAAAACGGCCCTTGGAAAAAGGTATCGCCAAATTCTCAGAAAAATTTGGGCTTCCGAATTATCTGGAAAGAATAAGATCCAGGCGACCAATTTGCTGGCCGTTCCTATACTGCTCTACACGTTTGGTGCAGTAAAATGGAACGTCGATGAGTTGAAGCAACTTGACCGAAGCACACGCAAGATGATGACAATCCATCGAAATCATCATCCTAGATCTTCCGTACCTCGAATATACCTCCCTCGAGATAAAGGGGGTAGAGGCTTGCTGAGCTTAGAGTGTCTTCATCGCAGAACGGTTCTGGCTACAGCCTGCTCAGTTCTAAACAGCACAGATTTTCTTATGCGACTAGTACATCAACATGAAGTCGTCAATGCTGCGGCGTTTCTATATCGTGCCGCAGATAGGGCCGCAGAGGAGCTTGGCCTCCCATTTGATTCCAGCGACACTACGCATGGCCTAGCATCACTAACACCTTTGGTGCTCAAAAGTCGTGTAAAGGAAGCAGAACATATGCTTCTACTAAGAGAACATGCTGACAAGCCCCTTCATGGTAAATTCTACGGCATTATACGTAGAGAAGAGCTCTCGATGGGTCTGTCCAACATGTTTCTCAAGTCTGCTGGATTAAAATCGGAGACTGAGGGATTTCTTTTTGCCTGTCAAGATGGCGTTATAGACACCTTAGTTTACCGCGAGCGCATAATGAATATACCTGTAGGCGATACCAACTGCCGAGCGTGCAAGCAAGAGCCAGAAACACTTGGACATGTTCTCAGTGGATGCTCAAAATATGCACGATACGGGTACATAGAGAGACACAATGCGGCTCTAAAAGTGTTATATTACCATCTGAGGCACTTCTATGGTGTTGATCCATTGCTCGTCTTGCCATACGCCCAGGGGGAACTCGAGTCCGTTGTGGAGAATGATCAGTGTAAGATCTACTGGAATTTCTCATTCTCGACCACTCAACGTATTAGTGCTACGAAGCCTGACATTGTCCTCCAAGATCTGAAGAACAAGATCATTTACGTGATTGAATTCTCGGCACCAGCCGATGGTAATATCACGGCAAAGGAGGAAGAAAAACGGGCGAAATATCAAGCACTTCTTTTCGAGCTGAGCAGGCTGTACCAAGGCTTCAAAGTCCATCTTGTAGTTCTCATAATCGGCTGTCTTGGAGGTATGAAAGCTTCATTTATTAGCCAACTCAACAAGATTCCGGCTTGCCAGCGTCAGGCTCATTCCATCGCGAACCGGATGCAAAAGGCTGTTCTTCTGGGATCACTTCATCTGGTCCGTCAACACTGTTCCTCATAACATTCTACAAAGATTGGTAGCTCTAAAAAAGTATCCAGAGGTGAAACTTCATCTCCAACTGTCCCGTCTACCGCGTAAGATCATCCGCGGCTAGAGACCTGACTCCAAGGAACAGTGTTGCCCGATGTTTTCTCGCGTAAATTTCCCGCTCTTGCTTACCTTCTAGGACAGAAGGAGCAGAAGCGGATGACGTACACGTTCCAGTTGCGTCGGGATTGGTTGCTTTTAAAGAACCATGATCGTAGCTTCCGGAGCCTACAACTTCTCACATTAAAAATAATGATTGGCTTTCTCAATATACGAGGTGAAATGTATTTCAGTAACTTTTATTTTCTCATAGTTATAGATATTCTACTTTATCATCATGCGCTTTCGAATTCGGCCGATATTATATATATTATATATACGGAAAATTTATTTCAGTATTTTTTCTACATTTGTGCGATGTGTTTATATGCCCTGATTTACAATTAAAATGCCACGCAAGTACCCGTAAATGGCATTGTTACAAAATTAAAAAAACAATTATTTAAACATTTGAAGAAAAATAATCTCGCATAAAAAAATGTATTTCGGTTTAAACTACCTGTATTCCAATTATATAATTTTGCTTAATAATTGTGACATTTTCAAATGACTATCTGAAATCAATTTTCAAAGTTATATGTATATATTTTATTTTTTTCCGCAGTTTGTTTAAAACATTATTAATAAATTGAATGCTCAGAAATAAAATTTCAAATTTAAATAAAAATATAAAGTGAAAATTATTATAATCTTTACTGAAAATTACAGTTTAATACTTTTTATGTTGTGAATTGATTCATTAATTTTTAGCTGATGCATTTTTTTCACAATATCAAATTACATACAGATTAAAATTTAATTTTTTTAATTAAGTAACATGAATTGATTATTCACTCTGTAACGAAATTGAATATTCGCTATAATTTGTATAAGGAAAGTTTATTTATACTTAAAATACATCTATTCGAATTATATAATTTTGGTAAATGTTTGTGATGTTGTGAAATGAGTATCTGAATTCAGATTTCAAAATTATATGCACATATGTTTCAATTTTTTCTAAAATTAGTTGAAAAGTTTTTTATTATTATTTAGCTATGATTTAAAGAATCAAAAAACATTACTGACTATGTCATTTTAAGTGTGTCTATTTACCTGAAGCATTGAAATATCGGGGAATTTTTTCGAAAGAGTGCTATTTTTGTTGGGAAATTTATCTTTTTCAGTTGAAAATTCAACTATTTGGTACAAAATTCATGTGTTTTGATAAAAATTCATCTTTTTGGGTTGAATATTCCATCACTTTAATTGAGAATTCATCTCTTTAGATGAAAATTAATTTTTTCCCTAAAAACCTAAGTATTTAATTTTTGCTTGAAGATTCATCTTTTTTAGTTGAAAATTCATGAATTTGGTTGAAAATTCGTCTTTTTTGGTAGAAATTAATCTTATTGGTTAAAATGTATCCTTTTGGATTAAAATTCAACTGTTTCAGTTGAATATTCATCACTTTCAGTTGAATATTCATCACTTTAGTTGAAAATTGATCACTTTGGAGTCAAGTTGTACTATTTCAACTGAAGATTCATAATTTGGGTAAAAAGAACTCATCCCTTTGTCTGAAAACAGAATTATTTTGTTAAAAATTAATTTTTTTGGTAGAAAATTAATTCCTTCAACCTAAAATTTAACTATTTTGTTGATTTTTTTTTTTTCAATTAATTTTTTAGTTGAAAATTTAACTAAGGCAGTTGAATATTCCATAATTTCAGATGAAAATTCATATCTTTGGTCAAATATTTTCTTCACTGGAAATTAAACTATTTAATATTTAGTTCACAATTTATCTTTTTTTGTTGAAAATTAATTTTTTTTTAAATTAATTTTTTAGTTGAAAATGAAAAAAAAAATGAATTTGAAAAAATATTTTAAAAAATATGAAAAAATATTCATCACTTTAGTTGAAAATTCATCATCATCCCTTTGTTTGAAAACTGAATTATTATGTTAAATTTAAATTTTTTTATTGTTAGGAAATTAATTTTTTTAACCTAAAATTTAACTTTTTTGTTTAAAATTCATTTTTTTTAATTACTTTTTTAGTTGAAAATGAAAAAAAATGAATTTGAAAAAATATTTAAAAAAATATTCATCACTTTAGTTGGAAATTCATCATTTTGGCGTAAAATTGTACTATTTCAACCGAAGATTCATAATTTTGGTAAAAAGAACTCATCCCCTTGTTTGAAAACTGAATGATTTTGTTGAAAATTAAATTTTTTTTTGGTAGGAAATTAATTTTGTTAACCTAAAATTTACCTTTTTGTTTAAAATTCATTTTTTTTAAATTAACTTTTTAGTTGAAAATGAAAAAAAATGAATTCGAAAAAATATTTTTAAAAAATATGAAAAAATATCCATCACTTTGGTTGAAAATTCATCACTTTGGCGTAAAATTGTACTATTTCAACTGAAGATTCATAATTTTCGTAAAAAAAAACTCATCCCTTTGTTTGAAAACTGTATTTTTTTATTAAAAATAAAATTCTTTTTTTGGTAAAAAATTAACTTTTTTAACCTAAAATTTAACTTTTTTGTTTAAAATTCATTTTTTTTTCAAATTCATTTTTTAGTTGAAAATGAAAAAAAAATGAATTTGAAAAAATATGAAAAAATATTCATCACTTTAGTTGAAAATTCATCACTTGGGGTAAAATTGTACTATTTCAACTGAAGATTCATAATTTTGGTGAAAAGAACTCATCCCTTTGTTTGAAAACTGAATTATTTTGTTAAAAATTAAATTTTTTTTTGGTAGGAAATTAATTTTTGTGCCTAAAATTTAACTTTTTTGTTTAAAATTCATTTTTTTTTATTAATTTTTTAGTTGAAAATGAAAAAAAAATGAATTTGAAAAAATATTTTTTAAAAATATGAAAAAATATTCATCACTTTAGTTGAAAATTCATCACTTTGGCGTAAAATTGTACTATTGCAACTGAAGATTCATAATTTTGGTAGAAAGAACTCATCCCTTTGTTTGAAAACTGAATTATTTTGTTAAAAATTAAATTTTTTTTTTGTAGGAAATTAATTTTTTTAACCTCAAATTTAACTTTTTTGTTGCAAATTCATTTTTTTTTAAATTAATTTTTTAGTTCAAATGTAATATTCATCACTTTGGTTAAAAATTCATCACTTTGGCGTAAAATTGTACTATTTCAATTGAAGATTCATAATTTTGGTAAAAAGAACTCATCCCTTTGTTTGAAAACTGAATTATTTTGTTAAAAATTAAATTTTTTTTTGTATGAAATTAATTTTTTTAACCTAAAATTTAACTTTTTTGTTGAAAATTCATTTTTTTGTTTGTTTTAAAATTAATTTTTTAGTTGAAAATTGAAATAATCCAGTTGGATATTCCACAATTTTAGTTGAAAAATCATGAAGTTGTTTAAGCATTCGTCTTTTTTCGTAGAAATTTAATCGCATTGGTTGAAAATTCATGTTTTTGACTGAAAACTGAACTTTTTGATAAAAATGCATTTTTTTGTATGAAATTAATTTTTTAGTAGAAAATTCAACTAATGCATTTGCATATTGCATAATTTTAGTTTAAAATTCGTCTTTTTGTTTAAAAATTTATTTTTTTCATTGGAAATTAAATATTTAATTTTTGGTTGAAAATTCGTCTTTTTTGTAGAAAATTGACCTTCTGAGTTGAAAATTCATCTTTTTACTTGAAAACTCAACAGTTTGTTTGAAATTTTCTTTCTCTCTTATAGTCGAATATTTAATCACTTGAGTTAAAAATTAATGTTTTTCTCTGAAAATTTAACCATTCAATTTTTGGTTAAAAATATATCTTTTTTGTTTGAAAATTCATTAATTTGGTTGAAATTTTAACTTTTTTGGCAGAAAATTAATCTTATTGGTTCAAAATAATTTTTTTACTGAAGATTTAACTATTTAATTTTTGTTTGAAAATTTATCTTTTTTGTTTGAAAGTTCATAAATTTGGGTGAAAGTTGATCTTTTTTGGTAGGAAATTAATCTTAATGATTGAAAATTATTCTTTTTGATTAAAAATTAAACTATTCCTGTTCAATATTCATCATTTCAGTTGAAAATTTATATTTTGGTTTAAAAAAAAAAGTTAAATCTTTGGTTGAAAATTAAATTGAAACCATTTCTTTAACATAATTTTTTCATTTAACCAAAAATAACTGCAAAATGAGAAAAATTCTTTTAAATCAGAGAAAAATATGCACTGGAACGAAAAAAATGTCGTTGAATTAAACAAATTTCTTTGAATTTCTTTGCATCCATTTTCTTAGAAAAGCATCTTCTCTCGATCTCTCTAGTAGCTTCTTGGGAAAGCACCCGACCGGCAATCGGAAGTTCTGAGGTTCGATTCCCAGCGGAGCGAATATCTTTTTTCAGAAAAAAATTAAGTAAAATAATTTTTTATTCATATCTCCATATAGTCTGAAAAGACGTTGAAAATTTCTGTTATTCTCTGATTATAATACAGATACCTTGAAAAATTTAACTTGTACCATCTAGCAAAATAATGCGTCCATTTTCTGAAAAATGTTTCTTCTCTCGATCTCTCTAGTAGCTTATTGGGAAAGCACCCGACCGGCAATCGGAAGTTCTGAGGTTCGATTCCCAGCGGATTTTAATTATTATAATTAACTTTTATTTTTATTCAATCACCAAATTTAAATTGAATTTATTACAATCTCCTAGAAAATAAATTAACTTAACCACTTCCTACGCAAGAATACATAAGTGGAATGCAATCTACTGGAAAACTCGATTTGGTACCGCAAGTGTACAAATAAAAAAAGTGTGGAAACCCCCTACACTGATACGGGTATTTTAATTGCGTTTAAGCTCAGAAAAAACATCACGTATATGGTAAAAAGAAAAAAGAAAAAAAATTAATTTAAATTTTCACTTTAATCTGCACTCTCAAAAACTAAATTTCCTCTTTAAAAAATTTTTGCCCTCGTTCTGTATTATTTGATGAAAAAAATCTTAATGTTTCGAGATTAAAAATTTTTTTTTT
>CAKNYM010017151.1:0-15790 GCA_932195095.1 Andricus curvator
CAACAGTCGCGCGCCCTAGGCGCGCTCAAACTTGCGAGCGAAGCGAGCCGCGCGCGAAGCGCGCCATGAGAATGTGCCCGCGAAGCGGGCAGATTTTTTTTTGTTGAAAAGTAATTTTTTCAACTAAAAAATTAAAGTATTCAATTTTTGGTTAAAAATTTATCTTTTTAGTATAAAATTCAACTATTTGGTTGAAAATTAATGTATTTGCTTGAAAATTCGTCTGTTGGTCGAAAATTAATCTTCTGGGTTGAAAATTCATCTTTGTAGGTTAATAATTCAACTACATATTTGGTTCAAATTTTAATTATTTTGTTAAAAGTTTGATTATTTTGTGAAAAGTTTAATTATTTTGTTGAAAACTCATTTATTTTGTCAAAATCATCTTTTCTCATCAAAAATTTAACTGTTTTGTTGAAAATTGTTTTTTTTTTTACTTGAAAATTTATCTCTTTTGGTTAAAAATCTTTTTGTGCAAAATTCAAGTATTTTGTTGAAAATGCAACATATTTCAACTTGAAATCTTATGAATTTAAAGCGTTTCATATTGAATTCAATATGTTCTGCATCAAATTTATTAAAAACAACTTATTTCCCTGTTATTCCCTTATCTTTGTGAAAAATCAATCTTTCTTTCCTGCTTTGTGAGCATTTTGAGCTGTTAGTCTGATTTTTTAATATTTTTTAGTATTCTTGATTCATTACCGAACCTGAGAGTTCTACGATCATAGAATTTCGCTGAACCTCGACATGGCCTTGTTCCAAATGAAGATTATGGTAAATGGATTCTGGTGAATATTCATTATTTCAGCTCTTCCTTGACCACTTAGATCAATTAAAATGAAGGACATTGTGAGTAATTATACAAAGACATCTTGAAATATTTAAAAATTATAATTTGTATAAAATGAAAGTGATAGGGGAAGAGAGGACGATATTATCAGTCTGCTAGTTTGAATCATCTGGCATGACTTTTTTAAGTGTCACATGAAACAGCTTTGTAAGAAGAAGAAGGCAAGGTGGAAGGTTGTACCTCGTAAGGTGAACAACTTACGAGTGAATACCTAATTAAGATCTTAATTACTCCCGGCTGAAAAGAACGTTTCACCTTCGACCGACTCCCACGATGCGGATTATGAGATTGATAATATCATCATTTATATCTCTGCAGTATATGAGTTCACTGATTAATCAGGACTTAGTTATAATCGGTCGATTTCTGCACAAATCAGTCTATGTATCCACACTCTTCTTCGACTTAGGATCATCAATTTTACTCCGTTAAACTTTTATTAAGAATGGAAACTGAATATTCGTATCTTGAATACGGAAGCTTATTTTAAGGGTGGCAGCACAGAAGTGGATAAGCAGCAAAATTAAAATTTTTCAAAGGAACGAAAAAACATTCTGTAAAATCGAAATCACTATTTAGAGATAAATTCAATGTCCGCTCCCGATCCGAAGTGTTGTCGAACTGAGGCCAAAAAAATTTGATCAACAAAGTTATCCAGGTTTCAGGAAATGCGTGTGGAAGTTGACAATCTCAAACTGACTCTAACCTAAATTTGGATCAGGCTTTACTGCGGATTGCGATACAAAATTCAATTTTGAGAATACAAATAAAATAAAATCAAGCCTCCGAAAAAATCAACCGAGAATGTTGAGATTTGAATTTAATTGGTTTCTAAAATCGGCTTTGGATAGCGATTAAAAAAATAATTTTTGAATTTTTGCAAAAATAAAAAATAGCTCCTGAGATATGGTTTGTTAAATTAGAACAAGATATCAGTCTGTTCGAAAAGATACAAATTTTGAAATCGCGATATCACATTATGGTAGAAATTTTTTTGCTTAAAATCCTAAAAAAAATAATAAAATATATATTTTTCTTTTTTATTGAATGTTAATAATTTTAAGAAATATCAATACCAAAAGGTGGAAAAAGTTATCATTGTGTTAAAATTGAAACTAAAATATAACTAATTTTTTAATAATTCTTTTAAAAATTATTGTATAAAAAAAATAATATTTTGAAGAAATCCTTGTACCACAATGTGTATTTGATTGTTTAGGAATTTTTCATTCAATAAACACAATTTCGATAAAAATGTTAGTTATCTAGTTCTTTACTAGAACAATTTAAAAATCCATTATTAAACAAATTTTTAAATATTAATTTTCAAACAATTTTAGATTCAGTAAAAATTTGAAAAAAGTACAACATTTCGAATAGAATAAAAAGGAATTGAACTTGTGTAATTTCTAAATGAAAGCGTTTGAAATTGAATAAATTGAAGTTCAAAGAGTTTGAAATTCAGAAATTTTAAATTATATATAATATATAATAAATTAAAAACGTTTAAACTTGCACAATTTCATTTTGAATTAAAGAATTTCGAAATTTTAATGATTTCAGATTCAACTTTCGAAAATAAGTCAATTTCAAAAGTTTTAAGAATAAATAATTTTAGGTTAGAATTTTGAAAACTCTATCATTTAAAATTCAGAGGAATTTAAATTGTATAATTACTGAATGAAAGTGTTAGAAATTTAATAATTTAAATTGGAAACTTTTGTATTTAAATAATTTTTAATTCGAAGCGATTACAATTTGAGAATTTGAAATTAAAATCGAAATTGAATGGTTTAAAATCGAAGCTTCTAAAATTTTAGAATTTCATATTGTTCTTACATGAAAAAGTTATAATCTAACATTGAAATTGATTAGGAAATTTCTTTCCTAAGAACACAAAATAAATTCACCGTCATTTTAACAGTTGAAAATAAGAACTTTTTAATTATAAACTTTTACAATAGAACTATTGAAAAAAAAGCTTCAAAATAAAGTAATTTTAAATGGAAAAAAATTAAAACTTATGAAAAGGAAAAATTTGATACTCAGTGTTCAACATCCAAATTTAGAACTCTATAACTGTAAACATTCAAAATTTAAAAAATTATTCGACTACTGCAGTATTTATAATTATTATTCATTCTTTTTTGTTTTTTTAATGTTTAACTAAGAATTTAACTATTTTGAGACATCACATTGAAAATTAAAAATTAAAGAGAAAGAATAAAAATCAAGATCGCTATGATTGCAATTTTTCAAATTGTACAATTTTAAGCCTTTCAAATGAAAATTCTTTTTTTCTTCAAGTTGAGTTTGTAATGTTCAATACTCTGAAATATTTTCAAATAAAATAATTACTTTTAAATGCCTAGTTCTAAACTCTTATCATTTCCAAGGCTTGAATTTGACAAATTACCTTCCTAATTTTTCGTTGTTTGGAATTTTTTCTGGAGGGATTTTATTCAAAATTGTTAAAATAAAAACCCTTTAAGCTGAAAATTGTGCAACTATAAAGCCTTTTAATTTGATATTCTACAATTTCAAAGAATTTAAAAAACCAGACACTTTTTTCTACGTTCAAAATTTAAACTAAACAATTCGGAATATTTCAATCTAATATTATTAAATTTTAAGCTGCTTAAAATCGAAATAAAATAATTTAGAATATTTTAATTTAAAAATTAATAAATATAAAACTGACTATCAAGGCTTTCAATATCAAATTTCGCAACTGGGAAGATTTAATAGTGAAATTTTCCTGACATTTTGAATATTAATTTGACACTATCATCGATTAGGGAAGGATGCAATTAAAAATTGTTGAATACGAGCCTCACTTCACGATCCTAGAATCTGAAATGCATTTTTTTACAGATTTCACTAAAGACCTTAGGCAAAAGGTTTTCTTTCTCATCTCATCATACGCAAATATCTTAAACTTATTCCCACCAAAAAAAATGACTTTTCTACCAAAAACGATGAATTTCCAACCCAAAAGGACTTATTTTGTGTCCAAATGAATGAATGCTTAAAAAACAGTTGAATATTCGACCAAAAGAGATGACTTTTTAATAAAATAATTATATTTTCAACAAAATTGAAAAAAAATAGTGGAGTTTTTAAAAAACACTTGAATTTTTTACCTACACACGTGAATTTTCAACCAAATAGTCGAATTAAAAAAAAAGGCTGAACTTCAACCAAAAACAGTTGCATTTTGAAACAAATATTTGTATGTTTAACAAATAAAAGTTGATTTTTAAGCAAAAAGTTGCATTTACAACAAAATAGTTAGACTTTAAAGCAATCAAGATAAATGTTTAACAAAATAGTTGAACTTTCTACCGAATAGATAAATTTTCAACCTAAAAAGATGAATTTTCAGACACATGGTCTAATTTTTAATATAAAGAGATTAAACTACAACCAAAAAACAGTTCCATTTTCAACTACATAGTTAAATGTTAGACCAAAAGAGACAAATAAAAAAAATAATTGAACTTTTATCCAAATAGTTGAATTTTCAGCCAACAAAGATACATTTTCAAACATATGATTTCAATCAAATAGTTAAATTTTCAAGCCAAAAAGACGAATTTTCCACATAAAGATGAATTCTTAACGAAAAATGCAATAGTTGATGTTTCAACAAAAAATGTAAATTTTTTATAAAAAAGAGGAATTCTAAAACCAAACACACGAATTTCCAACCAGGAAGATTAATTTTCTAGTAATAAATACAAACTTTCAAAAAATACATAAATTTGTAAACAAATAGTTGAATTTTCAACTAAAATGGAAAAGTTAAATTTTCAGTAAAAAATTAAATTTCAACAAAGAAAAAACGAATTTTCAACAAAATAGTACAATTTTCAAGAAGGAACAAAAAGTTCATTAAATTATAGAACATTTTAGCCAATATACAGATTATCCATACAACAGTTGAATTTTCAATCCAAGAATATGTATTTTTAACAAAAAATTTATTTTCAACCAAACAGTTCCATATTTAACAAAAACAAAATGAATTTTCAACCAAAAAGTTAAATTTAAACCAGAGTTATAAATTTTCAACGAAAGTGATAAATTTTTCAACTAGAATAGTGCAGACTTCATTTAAAACAATTAATTCTCAACCAAAGAGATGACCTTCCAACTAAAATGATTAACCTTCAATAAAAAAATTATTTTTAATTTTTGCAACCTGCAACCAAGTTGACCAATTTCTAACCAGGAAGAAAGAATTTTTAACGAATAATATAATATAGTAGATATTAAACCAAAAAAGATTAATTTTCATCAAAATAATTCAATTTTCAACCAAAGAGATGAATTTTTAACTGAAATGATGAATCTTCAATAAAAAAATGATTTTTTAACAAATTGGTGATCTAAAAATATATAGTTTAATTTTGAACACCTAAATATGAATTTTCAACAAAAAGTTAAGTTTCTTGCAACATATTTGAATTTTCTACGAAAAATTTTCCCTGGCCATTAATATCCAACAAGCAGAATTTTAATCTTCGAACATTTTTAACATAGAATCTTTTGTAAACGGAACAAAACTATTTCAAATTGGAATGAAAACATTTTCAATTAATTTTTTTGACATTCATTTAAAGAGCCGCTTGTAGAAATTCCCTGACTTTTGCCTGATTTCCAAATTTTCTCTGGCCTATGGCCACCCTGTTGATACTGTAAATCACTTCCAGCCAACTTCAAGATCAAAGTGATAGCCTTGATTTTCTGTGCAGTTAAAAATAATGGGTAAAAGGAATTATTTTATAAGATAATATTATTTCTGAATGATAATTTCATATTTCAACAACAAAAAATACCATGAAAAGGAATTTTTCCATCACTTTTTCAATTATCCAGTAAAAAAAGTGATTTTAATCAGAAAACTATTTTGGCAGCACATCCTACCATCCACTTCAACACCTTCAATTTGAACAAACACTTAGCCTTTTTCGCAGTAGTTAAAATATTAATAGTTTACTGTAAATGTAATGAAGTATTGAATCTTGAGAATTTGATACTGGTATGCTGAATTAATTACTAGTTTATATATCTTTCTGATTATAAACGTTATTGAATGTTGAATAAAAATGAAAAGAAGAGAGCACTTATAAGTGAGTGTAAATAATTGATATGCGATGAGTCCAAAGCCCGTAAACCTATAACTCGCTGTGATTAATAAGTCATTCATTAATATAAATGAATCTTCTCGGCGCGAATGATTTCATGATGAATCGACTGCATTTACTGATGCGCGAACGCCTGGCGGGTGTGAACGTTGCGTCAACCGCGGACAGCTCTGATACCACTCATTACAAAAATCACTTTAGTTCGTATTTTTCGCGTTGAAATACCTGAAATACCATTCTAGAAAAATTTCAGATTTCGTGCATGTTATTTCTGAGGCGCTCAAGCAAGCTACACTACCGTCGGAAATTATCTACACGGCTAATTTATTTTTGGTTGAGAATTGAGCTTTTCAGTTCCAAATTCAACTATTTTTCTGAAAATTCTTCGTTTTTAGTAGAAAATTAATCCTCTAGGTTAAAAATTCATCTTTTTGGTTGCACATTTAACTATTTTGTTGAAAATTCGTTTTTTTAGTTGAAAATTAATTTTTTCAACTATAAATTTAACTTATCCACTTTTGGTTAAGAGTTGATCTTTTTTAGTTGCAAATTCAGCTATATTGTTGAAAATTTGTCTTTTTAGGTGGATTCCAACTATTTTTTATTTAAAATTCACATCTTCTTGGTTTTAAATCAAACTACTTGGTTGCAAGTTGAACTACTTTGTTAACAATTTATTTTTCTGGTCAAGTATTGATATTTTTGGTTAAACGCTTAACTATTTTATTGAAATTTCATTTTTTTAGCTGAAAATTAATTTTTTAACTTAAAATTTAACTATTTCATTTATGGTAGGTAATTGAACTTTTTTAGTTGCAAATTCAACTATTTTGTGGAAAATTCGTGTATTTTTGTAGAAAATTAATATTCTTGGTTGAAAATTCATTTTTTTTGTTGATCTCAACTTTTTTTTATTGAGAATTGAAATTTTTTTTGGTTTCAATTTCAACTGTATTTGATTTAAAATTAACATCTTTTTGGGTAAAAATTTTACTACTGGTATTTGTTCGCTCTTCTAACTTTTATTGTTTTTACTGGTAAATTGTGAACAATACTCTCTACAATGTGGTTCTTGTGTGATTAACAGTCATTATTTAAAATAAACAAGTTCATTTTGAATGCAGTTTGGTCACTTTTATAATAAATAGTGTCTAAAAGTGGAACGAGTGTTCGTTCACGTTTCCTTAGTGTAGCGTCTACATTTCTCCAGCCGGTGCTTGTATTTGCTCGTCATAGTTCCTACAGTGTAGTGCTGTTATATTTATATTTGGCATAATGACATTGAATATGACTGAGGACAAATTTGAGCTGTTGATGCAGAGATTTGGAAATCTGGAAACCTCGCTTTCATCTCTCCACAATAAAATTGACCATCTCACACTGGAAAACAAAGAACTCAAAAATGAACAGGAAAAATTAAAATCTATTATCTTGGCGCAGGACCGAAAAATAGAAGCTATAGACAGATCGCTCAGAAATAACAATTTGATCGTGTTTGGAGTTTCTGAGGAGGACGATGAAAATCTGGAGAGCGTGGCTTGTGGGATTTTTAAATCTCATCTTAACATTGATCTACAAATGGATAAAATCGATACTGCTAGACGCCTGGGTGGTAAAAAGCGAGATATGTCTCATGGGCTCCGACCTATTCTGACACAGCTTCGCTAATTCAAAGATAAAAAGCTCATACTGGCCCAACTGAAGAAACTTCGTGGTACTGGAATCATCATCTCCGAAGATTATACAAAAAAGGTCCAGGAGGAAAGAAAAACTCTGCTTCCATATTTAAAAAGAGCAAGGGAAAGTGGCCTAAAAACTTCTTTAAGTTACAATCTTTTATAAGTGGAGGGAAAAAGGTTCACTTGCGCGGAGCTGCAATTGTTGGAAAGCATGATCCGGGATGCGGAAGGGATCAGAGACAGGGATGACCCACGGGGAAGAGAGATCACTGGATTTAATTCGAAACGTAAGGCTTCGGAATCCCCTCCCACCAAATTCAACAGACAGACGGAAGCGTTCCCTCCTCTCATTCAAACCACTTTGGACGGACGTCAAAACAAAAAAATTAAAAAAAACTAAGGAAGCTGGGCTCGCGCGAACCTGTCGTTAACACCCCAAAGTTTTTCTTCTGGAATTGCCATGGATACGTAAGATTTTTAAATTCTAGCATTAATTTAGATAGTTTTGATGTTATAGGTATTGTTGAGACTTGGCTGACTCAGGTACCAAAAAATTTTCCCGCCATGCACAATGGTCATTATTTTTTCTCTAATGCTCTAAAAGAAAAATCAAAAGGTAGGGCAAGTGGTGGCCTAGCTCTTTTCATAAACAAATCCTACTTAAATTGCGAGCTTATTGATAAAACGGAATATTGGATCCTAGTACGAATCACCAATAGCAGTAGGAAGAATTTTATAGTGGGAATTTGTTATTTTAATCCAGCGGTTGATATTGATATTATTTTACAATTATTTGAAGAAACTCTATGTGCATTATCAGATAAATTTAATAACGTTGCTACCATTATTTATGGCGATTTTAATAGTAGGGTTGGATGTTTGGGTCAGGGTCCTCCTGAAATGTTTACTCACACTGACTTTTGTATTAATCGTGACAGTCAAGATATTGTACACAGCAGGAGGGGGCTAAGACTGGTCGAGATGATGGAGGATAAGGAATTCTATTTACTAAACGGCAGATCGCGGAGTGACAATCCAGCAAAATTCACATTCGTGAATGCAGGGGGGAAAAGCATAAATGATCTTGTTTGGTGCAATGCCGAGGTACTAAGTTTAATAAACGATCTGAAAGTGGACCACTCTGTGTCGATAATATCTTCAGTTTGGCTGCCATTTCACAGATATATCTACAAAAAAAGACAGACACCTCTATGCCATAGTAGTCGATTTTTCAAGGGCATTTCCTTCGGTCAACCATGCTCTCATCTGGACAAAACTTCATGATTTAGGCGTAAGTTCGAAAATAATTAGGATACTGAAAAGTTTATATGAGAGAGCATCAACCCATGTAAAGGTGGGAGATGAACTCTCAGATGAATTACCGATTACGGAAGGGGTCCTGCAGGGTGAAATTCTGAGTTCGATAATATTTAATCTCTTAACGTCCGACATTGAGACTTTCTTTAGAGGCAAAGGTTTAGTAGGCCTTAGAATTTTGGGTGCTAAAGATATTATTGTTTTAATTTATGCAGACGATTTAATTATTCTAGCCGAATCCAAAATTGATGCAATAAGAAAACTCAATTCCCTGAAGGAATATTGTCACATAAATAAATTAACGGTCAATAAAGACAAAACCAAATATACTATTTTCAAAAAAGGTCGAATTGGCGAAAAACTTCTTGGTTTGAAATATGATGGTAAACAGCTGGAGTTTGTTTCTTGTTTTGATTATCTTGGTACGATTTTCTCTAGATCAGGAATGTTCTGTTTGGCAGCTCATCCCGCAGCCAGCAGAGCCAACCTAGCCTCGGCAGCGATCAACAATATTTTAATCCGAACCAAATGTTCCTACTGGCCTACTATTATAAAAATACAGGACTCGCTTATGAAGAGCACCTTATTATATGCAGCTCATATTGTCGGTCTAAACTATTTAGATGTCTACGAAAAAACACAGGTTCGTTTTTTCAAGAATCTTTTTCGCTTACCGAGAAACTCACCTGACTTTGTAGTCAGGCTAGAATTAGGTTTACCATGTGTGTCTGGTCAAATTATAAAAATGGCGTTGAACTGGGCGTCACGGGTCTTCGATATGGATGATTCGCGTTATCCCAAAATATATATGCAAAAACTGGCTCAAACCGCACACAGTAGAAACTTCAAATACAATTGGCTGGGTCAGCTTATAAGATGCCTGGAAGGTGCGGGCATTAATCACAACTTAATTGAGCTAAATGGTGCCACCCTTAAAGGCCAAATAGTGGATATGGTTAATAGATATAATGAATATATGTTCTATCAAGATTTGATAAGATTGGAAAATAGCAATTTTAGTGCCATTTATAAACAAATTTTTTACAATGATCCACAACCTCAACAATGTCTGTTATCAAAAGCCCCGTTTCATTTTAAACGCATTTTTATCCAGCTTAGGATATCTTCCAAATTCATCATTAAGCTGACCTCAAAAGTTGGTACTACTGTGATAGACCCACAACAAATATGTCGACTGTGTAATCTGGGTGAAAAGGAGGATCACCTACACATCCTTACAAAATGTCCAATTTACTCGTCCATTAGAGATCACAATCTGCGTCACTTACACACGATTAACGGGGACAATTTACATCTCTTGCTATCTTATACTAATCCAGCGACTCTCCGTACAATATATAACTATATAAATACGTTTTTGAAAATTAGGGCGTTCTCCTTATTTGAATGATCACTAACATCTGTAGAGCGTAACCAGTAAGAATTGAATATTTGTATATACACTTTTAACTCCTAGTTTTATATATTTTTATTTTTTTATACTTAGTTAATATTGGCTCTCCCTTGTCACAGAATTTTGTATTCTTAAAGACAATAAACATACATACATACATACATACAATTTAAAAAAATTAATTGTTGTCAATATAATCAATTGCTATCGTTATATCGAGGTTCGAGAGTATTTAAAATAAATTTAGTCTTTTTAAAATGATATAGCGGTTTGAATTCCACAATTTTATTGTATTATTCAAGTTTGAAGATCATTAATAAATCGATACGCCCGCAATTATTTGAATTCATCTGAATCGCACGCGCTTAGTGACTACGTTGTGATGATTACCGCAATGTGCTTGGCGGATTTCACTTTGCATTGTTTGGCAGTTGCAATGAGATTGAGTGCAGTGAAAAGTACGTCGTTTAGAGTGCTTTATACATGTGGTCGCATCACAGTTGGTTTTTTTATTTTTGTTTTCAGTGACTGCAAGGAATCTAGGTAAGAAATACTAAGTTTCTGAATATAAATTTAGCCAATTCCGAGCAAATCGATCGACAATTTTGAGATTAAAATTTCACGGGTTTTTAAAATCGGCTTTGGATAGCGATTAATTAATTATTTGTAACTTTATACCAAAGCTTAGTCTTTCAAATTTGTAATTCTGAGTTTTATGTTCTTATTGAAGCTAACATATTTATTTATCTTTTCAAACATATATATTACAAACATTTCAAATAAATAATAATTTGTCAAATATGTTTCCCCCTTCATTTTATAGACCCCACAGTCATTATTTATCATACAGGATATCCCACCACCTATACAATCCCTTGTACTATGTGATAGTGCACACAAAAATAAAGAAAAAAGTCCTCTAGCAAAAAGTTGTGCAAAGCTTAGTTTGGGCACAAAAAGCTTCAAAGTTGGGCCTAATCAACCAATGAGGACTGAGCTTTAGTACAAAGGGTGGTATAGGTGGTGGAACACACTATGTGTCAAAGCCTATAATCAATAGCACTTCGGGCATGCGTATTGCTGGCACGTGGCCGACATGTTAGGTGGCGGACGGTCAGGCGGGCGTAATAGCCAGCAATAGCAGACACATTCAGCTACTCAGGTGCCGGCACAGTGGTCCTGTCAATTGGACCGTGGTCCGGCACATCCGCCAGCCATAGGCGGGTATTTTGTTATCTGGGTGTTTTGATGGCTTGGAAAAACCTCTCTGAATGTTCATTTTTCACGTGATTAGAAAAAAAATTCAAGAATAAATTTTTCCATTGGGAGGATTTGGAAACAAGTGTAATTTGAAGATATCTTAGGAAAAAAATAAGCTGCGATTTTAGTCGTTTTAGTTTTTGATGATTGAAATGCATACGAATGAAAAACCAATGTTCTTTTTTGCCGTCATTTTCATCATACCTGTGATTGCTTGAGGCTTAGTGGGAAACCGACACAATCTGCCACATTGCCCCATGTGCCAAATTACCTCATATGCCACGTTAACCCCTGTGCAATTTTGCTCCATGCGCCTATTTTCTCATGTTACATATTTGCCCTAAATGACATATTGCCCTATGTACCATATTGCCCCATATGTCATATTACTTTACACATAACACGCAGAAGAAAGAACCTTACATTTTACTGAAAACCAAGTTACATCTACTGATATTCCAAGTACGTATATGGACAACACGGCAGTTCAGTAAATTTTACAATTATAGGCAACTAAATAGGACTATCATTGATGGTTGCCAGTACCGATTTTCAAGTGCTGCTGACCTGCGGATCAGTAGATTTTACCGATCCAGCCGCTATTCTGCACTGTTCCTCGATGCTGCAATTACGAATTATCATGTCACTTTGACGGATAATATAAACAGATCTAACTTATGTTAACGGTACAGACTATATAGTTTGGACGGCTCTATAAATTGTAAAAAAATATTGCTAAAAAATAATTAATAAATAAACACACAATTAATTCTGAGATATATTTTCTGATATATTTATAATTAATCGGTATTTGTAAGTTACAACGCTTATAATACAATTAAAATTTCGCACGCAACGGGGGGGACTCGAACGCATAAACTTAAGCACGCAAGTCGATTAGCTTAACCACTACACTATTACACGAGTTGCGATCTGTGAAATAATTCCGAAATGCATTTGTAACTAAGGTGGTGACCTCGGTAACGACTTTTGAATACGCGCCCATGCCATTCCGGCACACGACAAAAGATCTCGCATTTACCTCATATCCATACAAGTCAGCTGGAACAGTCGCGGAACGCAAGCACGTCTTGCTCCAATAAACTCTCAACTGTACGCGACCTGTGAATAAGATATGCCATCCAAAATTGTGTTATTTATTATAAAACCCTTTCATTGCTAAGTGGGGATATGGAGTAATGTGACGGCTGTCACAGAAATGTAAAAAAAAATGTTTTTTAGGTGATGCAATCCATCCATTCCCGATGGCGTCATGAATTCATCCGGTGGTCCGCGCGGATAGGTTGCGTTATTACGACTTTGAGGGCGAGCTAAACAAGCTATTTGGATTGGTAGCATGTACCGATCCTTCTGTAATGTTCACTGCACCACTATTGTAATTTCGGTTCAGTGGATTTTACATATCTTACCGTATTTCATACTAGGGAATAGAGGTTTATTTTACTAAAGGATTACCGTTAAATTCACCCTAACTTCACTGTGACATTTACGAAATGCTAAGTGCTTTTGACATTTTCACCCCTTCATTAAGAGCAGTTTTTACTGTTACGGTTATAAGAAACACTTTACATTTCATGATTAGTAAATATTACATTTCTTTTTTCTGCGTGAAAACCGCATTTTTTGTTTTTGCACTAAACCAAACACACCCAAATTTGTGACTTTCCCTATGTTACTAAAAATATAGTACAATATATTAACAAAAACAGAGACCCAAATTTTGTATTATATATGTTTATGAAAAAGATAATCCATATTGTACTTAAGAATCTAATCTAAAATATAGACCAAAATTTTAGTAAACCTATTCTATTATACATGATACAGGGGCTGGCCAGCAAAGTGCACGCAGGCGGCACGACCCCCTAGTTATATCTGAAAATATAACTATACACCGTTGTTCCATTATCCTAGATATTCATCTAACGAAGTTATGCCAAGCATTTTCACAAATTGGTTTAATTGTGTGCTCCAGGTCGTCAGTTACTAAAAAATTGGATCTTATCAATTAAAAGTGCAAAATTTTAGAAAAGAATTTATTAATTAAAATTTCTTAAAAAATATCTATGAGCCTCCTCTCACAGAAGCAAATTGAAATTTTTAATCCATCGATAGAATAGTGTAGGCTTCAGGTATTATTAAATTATTAAAAAGTCGAATTTTTTTGCATAAAAATTAAAATATCTCTAGAAACAGTCAATAAATAAAAATACCCTCAAAAAGCTTGATCTGGTCTATTTAGCCTAACATTTTTAGACGATTTGGTTAAAAATTGTAGACTATAGTTCGAATGTACTGTAAAAGATCGAATTTTGGGGAGTAGAGGCTGAAATATCTGTACAAATAGTTACGGAATCAAAATTTTCTTTAAAAATCTCGACAAACAAATCGTCTGCTGAAAACAGCACAATTATTGCCTGACAATAATCCGAAAAAGGCGGGCGAGAGGGTAACATTTTCCTTCAGACTATTTAGAATGATAAGTAGGACAGGATATACGTATATATATATGTTTTTTTTTAACTTGAGACATCGAAATATCTCAAAAATACGCACCCTATGCAAAAAATATCCTGGATAAAAACTTTTTATTTTCGAGAGGGAAAAGCCACCCCGCAGAAATTTACCCACCCCACCCCCCAGGAGGCAGGAGTGGGGGTAACTTTGTAATTTCAAAGGGAACCCCAATTTTTTATCACAGATTCAGATTCTCCTTAATGAAATACGTAAGTTTTATTCGCAAATTTTTTTTCGATTCGCGATAGATGGCGCTGCAATTGCGAAAAATGTAATTCTTGATTATTTCAAGGACTTCGGTGAGTCCCCTCGCTCTCACCATCGGGGTGCTTGATTTGTGTAAGTCTCCTCGCCTCTCACCATCGGGGTGTTTGATTTCGGTGAGTCGCCTGGCCTCTCACCATCGGAGTGCTTTATTTCGGTGAGTACCTTCGCCTCTCACCATCAGGGTGCTTGATTTCGGTGAGTCCCCTCACCTCTCACCATCGGGGTGCTGGTTTTCGATTAACATTTTACAATAAGTGCTCAAAATGTTGTCCTCGCACTTCGATGCGCTTGTTAATCCGAGCTTCGAAAGATTCCACACAACTGCGAAGTGTGTCTGGTGTTATTTGTGCACAAGCAGACCAGATTCGCTCGATCATGTTATCACGAGTTGTGGGCACTTCTTGATACACGCGACTCTTTAGATAACCCCACAAATAGAAATCCGGCGCCGCAAGATCTGGCGATCTGGCAGGTCAATCTACCGGACCTCCTCTACCGATCCATCATCCATTCAATTCGCGATTAAGTGCTTCCCTTGCGATTGCCGAATAATGTGCTGGACAACCGTCATGTTGAAACCACATGTTGTGTCGCACTTCCAAGCTTAGGTCTTCAAGCAATATTGGAAGTTCATTTTCTAAAAAGTTACGATATTTTTCACCGCTCAAATTTCCATCAATAAAATACGGACCGATAAGTTGATCTCTAATTATTCCACACCAAACATTTACGGACCATGGACGCTGATGCTCAACTTCACGCAACCAGTGTGGATTTTGTACACTCCAATAATGCATGTTGTGCCGATTAACGTTACCATGGTTTGTGAAAGACGACTCGTCTGAGAACAGTACTCGAAAGAAGAAATTCGGGTTTCCTTGTATCTGCTGAACCGCCCATTGATAAAATGTCACTCGGTTCTGAAAATCATTGCCATGAAGTTCTTGATGCAGTGAAATATGATAAGGATGATATTTATTATGTTTTAATACCTTCCAAATACTGGATAGAGACATTCCGGAATCGCGGCTTAGTTGTCGAATACTAACATGAGGTTGTACACTTCCGTCAGTGATGAACTTTTGGACCACCCGGTAAAAGGAAGCGCGTGAAGGAATACTTTCTGGAAAGCGTTGAGCATAAAGCGTGAGAGCATAATTAATATTCCTACCACTTTCACCATAAATGAGAATCATTTCAATCTGCTGTTGTTGAGATAGAATTTCCCTTGTAAAAGTAATGAAGTCAATTAATGAGGGAATACAACAAATAAAGAAATTTAATGTTGTTACAAGAAATGCATATAATAATA
>CAKNYM010017153.1:0-12919 GCA_932195095.1 Andricus curvator
TTTTAATCTCTAAAATAAACTTAGGCCGGGGATGGAAAAGAAAGAGAACAGAAAAAACGAAACAAACTCGAATAAAGATTGAAAATTTACAGAAACCGGAAGTGCGAATAGAGTTTCAAAATAAGTTAAGCGAACGCATAGATAGGGCAACTTGGGAAGCGCTTACGAGCAATAAAGATATAGAGGGCGCGTGGTCTTTATTACGGGATACCATTGTTAAAAGTGCGATTGAAGTGTGTGGTACGGCAGTGGTAGGGAGAAAGTCTGGCGATGCGTGGTGGAATGATGAAATTGCGGCAGCCCAAAAAGAAAAGAAAGAAGCGCACGACAGAACGTTGCACATTACAGGTATTAGCGATGAGGAGAGAAATAGACTTAAAAATGATTACAGACACAAAAAGAGAAAAGTTAAACGACTAGTCAAAGAGAGTAAAGAGAAAATCAGAACAGAAGAAGAGAACAAAATACAAAACGGCTTTGGAGGAATAATGAAACTACTATATAAACAGTTGAAGGAAAGTAAAAGTACAGAGTTTGCTAACATGAGAAACAGCAAAGGTGAAATGCTATATGATATAGACGGGATAGTAGACGCTTTAAAAGACTCTTTTAAAGAACTATTAGGAGGTGAAGATATAGGACAACAAAACTGCGACATAGAACATAATGCATTAGAAAACCCAATTGAAAAAGTCTGTGTCACTGAGGTCAGAGACATAATAAAGAATTTGAAAAACGGTAAGGCTGCTGGTGCAGACAGTATTAGCGCTGAAATGCTTAAATACGGTGGCGAGTACATGCCTCACAGGTTGTGCGAATTGATAAATTTGTGTATCGAGACAGGAAAAGTCCCAGACGATTGGAGAAAAGCGATTATCGTACCAATATACAAAAGAAAGGGAGACAAAAGCAACTGCAGCAATTACAGAGGTATCAGCCTACTAAGTACCGTAAGTAAAATATACTCAAAAATACTTATTCGTAGGGTAATGGAAATCACAGAAGAAAAAATATGGGAAGTCCAAAGTGGATTTATGCCAGGAAGATCATGTACAGATCAGATATTTAGCCTAAGACAGATCACAGAAAAAAGCTTGAGAGTAGGAAAGAAAGTTTTCTGTGCATTTATAGACCTAGAAAAAGCATTTGACACGGTAAATAGAAGTAAACTTTGGGAAGTTCTTAAAGAGTACGGAGTAAATGGAGGGCTCCTGCAAGCAATAAAAACAATATATACAGGTAGTAAAGCGAGTGTAAGGGTAAACGGGAAACTGAGTGACTGGTTCGATATTACACAAGGCGTGAAACAAGGATGCGTTATGTCCTCGTGGCTATTTATCATATTCATGGATAAGTGTCTAAGAACTGCACTCTTCGACGAAGAAGGTGTAGATCTCCAAACAGTTAAGGTACGTGGGTTAGCTTTCGCAGATGACAAGATTGTTATAGCAGAATCAGTCGAGGACTTGCAAAGAATGTTGAATAAACTTCATACAAGCATGAAGGACATGGGACTCAAAATTAACGTAAATAAAACAAAAATCATGGTGTTTGAGGGAAAGAGTGAGAAAACAATGTGCAACATTGTCCTAAATGATGAAAGATTAGAACAAGTTGACAAGTACGTATATCTAGGTAGTCTATTCACTAGCGACGGAAAAATAGATGGGGAGTTAGATAGGCGCATAAATAAGGGTAAGCAGGTTATCGGTAGAGCAGGGTCCTTCCTAACAAATAAAAACATATCAAAAAAAGCTAAAATGGCCATACATAACTCTATATTCATACCGACTGTACTATACGGTAGCGAAACATGGACATGTCAAGAAAAGGACAGGAGTAAAATTAACGCGATCGGCATGAGACCTCTGCGCATAATATGCGGGAAAACACTGTTGGATAAAGTCCGAAACGAGACAATCCTCAAAGAATGTGGTGCAAAAGAGACAATAGTTGACACATGGGAAAGAAATCAGTTAAGATGGTTCGGTCATCTTGAAAGAATGAAAGATGAGCGACTGACCAAACAAGTGTACAAAGGTAAAGTAAATGGCAGAATGCCTAGAGGTAGACCGCCGAAAGAATGGTTAGAATCGGTAAATGAGACATTAATCCGAAGAGACGTAAGAAGCCATAGAAACACAAGTGCTTGCATGAAAAAATGCATGGACGTGAAGGAAGCTAGAGTAGTATGCCAGGACAGAAAAGTGTGGCGACAAATAGTTTGTAAACAGAGTGACAATAGAATGAATGAAGCCTGACACAAAGACCTTGGATTCTAATGGGCCCAAGTGGGGAACCATACATAACAATTTTGTGAGGCTCTTCACTTGGGGTGATCGCTAGAGAGATTGATCAGCAACCTGGGTCGGAGCAGTGTTGGGGAATAAACGTGTCATTTGAATAAATGACACGAGAATTCCAGATCAATCTAAAACATATATATCTAACACCTATATACCTATCTACTTTACACCTATATACCTATCTAACTTGTACCTATATACTCTATACCAATACACCCATATACCCAATACTATTTTCCAACCGAGCAAGTCACGCCTACCCCGAAAGGGAAATGGCTTAATGGTATAATAATAATAATAATGGAATTAACAGAATTTATCAAAATCACGGATTTAACGGAATTTATGAGAATCACGGAATTCATGGAATTCACGGAATGCTTGGAATTCACGGAATTCATAGAATTCACTAAATTCATGGAAGTCACGAAATTCATGAAATTCACGGAATTCACGAAATTCACAAAATACATGAAATTCACAAAATTAATTTAATTCACGTAATTCATGGAATTCGCAGAATTCATGGAATTTATGAAATTCATGGAATTCGCGGAATTTAGGGAAATAATGGAATTCACGAAATGCATGGAATTAATTGAATTTGAGGAGTTCACGGAATTCAAGGAATTCACGGAATTCAGGGAATTCACGGAATGCATGGAACTCATAGAATTTGAGAAGTTCATGGAATTCAATAATTCATGAAATTCAAGGAATACATGGGATTAACGCAATTTATGGAATTAACGGAATTGATCAAAATCACGTATTTAACGGAATTTATGAGAATCACAGAATTCATGGAATTCGCAAAATTCACGGAATTCGCAAAATTCACGGAATTCACGAAATTCATGGAATTCGCGGAATTCAGGGAAATCACGGAATTCACGGAATGCATGGAATTAATTGAATTTGAGGACTTCACGGAATTTAAGGAATACATGAAATTCACGGAATTCATGAAATCCTTGGAATTCACGGAATGCATGAAACTCATGGAGTTTGAGATGTTCATGGAATTCAATAATTCACGAAATTCAAGGAATACATGAAGTTCACGGAATTCACTGAATTTATGAAATCCATTAAATTCGCGAAATTCACGGAATTTGGGAAGTTCATCGAATTCACGGAATTCGTGGAATTCAAAGAATTCGTGATATTCTCAGAATTCATAGAATTCTCGGAATGTGTGATATTTACAGAATTCATGGAATTCGCGGAATTCACAGAATTCGTGGAATTCAAAAAATTCGTGATATTCTCAGAATTAATAGAATTCACGGAATTCGTGATATGCACATAATTCGTCATATTTACAGGATTCATGGAATTCGCGGAATTCATGATGCGAATGGCGTCAGGTGGTCACAGGTGAATTTTCGTCGGATCGCACTGTCGTCACGCGTAGAGGTAGAGAACTGTAAGGGGTTGCAGGTATCAAGAGACTCAACTGCCATGGCGAGGATATCGGTATTAGACTCTAGCATGGGTCTAATTTACGTATTAAGCGTAATGATAATTCAGAAGAGAATATATTATAATATACGTAAAGTATTTTACGTGTTCAGCACATCTGGATCTTCAGAACTGTTATTCAAAATAAAAGTAAAAACACATCAATTAAAATAATTATCAGTAACCGATAAACTTAAGAATCATACGGCTGTAGATCTCAAAGCAAGAATTACCCTTCGAGTCAAACAAAATGGCAGCTATCACGAGTACTACCTAATAGTACAGAACGCACCTGGAACATTTCAGGGACGTGCAAAATGTCAGCCCTTTTGTAATGCTCCAGGGGCATACCAACAAGCGATCTTTTACCCGTTTCTTATTTTAGATATCTATTATCTTTTTTAGTTGAAAATTCGTCTTTTGGTAGAAATTCATCTTCTCGGTCCAAAATTCAATTATTCTAGTTAGAGATTCATCATTGCAGTAAAAAAATTCATCTGTCTGGTTTAAAATTCAACTATTTCAGTTAAATATTTTAAAAATTTTATTTGAAAATTCATCACTTCGTTTGTTTGGTTAAACATTAATTTCTTTAACTTGAAATATGATTGTTTAAGTTTTGGTTGACAATTTATCTTTTTTAGTAAAAATTGATTTTTTTGTCTGAAAATTCAACTATTTCAGTTGAATATTCATTGTTTTAATTGAAAACTCTTATGTTTGGTTTTAAATTAATTTTTTTTTTTCACTAAAAACGTTACTATTCCATTTTTGGTTGAAAATGATTCTTGTTTTAGTTCAAAATTCAACTATTTGGTTGGAAATTTGTCTCCTTTATAATCAAAAATTCGACTATTTTGTTAAAAATTCATGTATTTTGTTGAAAAATTGTATTTTTTGTACAAAATAATTCTTTTTATTTTAAAATTAATCTTCTGGTTTAAAAATTAATCTTTTTGGTCGAAAAATCAAGTGTTCCAGTTAAATATTCATAATTTTAGCTGAAAATTTATTTTTTATTTTGTTTAAAATTTAACTATTCAGTTGAAGATTTATAATTTTATTTTAAAATTCATCACTTTGGTTGAAAAGTTTAACTATTTCATTTTTTTGTGAAAAATTGATATTTTTAGTGGAAAATTCAAGTATTTTTTGAAAATTCTTTTATTTTGCAGTGTTTTGTTCTATTGTGTTAAAGGATGTTCAGTGTGAACGTCATGAATTAAAATAAATTTTTGCGTTTCACGGCAAATATGAATATGTTACTTTTAGTTGACCGGGAAAAATGAAAAACTTGACCGGGAAAAACCGGAAAATAACCGGGAATTTGAAATTGTCCGCCGAATCGCCACCCTGAAAATGTATGTGCTTGGGGAAGGAAAACCAGTTGTTGTGATGATTCTTGCATGTATTTCATACAATTTTGAACTATTGCACATGTAAATATCACAATTTTTAATGTTTAAATTTAAAAATTGTTCAATCTGTAACAGTTTTTGAATAGTTCAATCTACAAGTCCATTTCTGTCAATTATCGTGTTTTTCGCTGTATATGTTTTTTTGTTGAAATTATCAAATGTGTAAATTAATTTTTTGTGATAAATCATCAGTTTAGAATCAAAGAAATTAATTTTCAGATCACGAAATAGACTTTTAGAGTAAAAGGTAAATTAATTCTTTGATTTTACTCTTTACAAATGAATTATTGATTTTAAATAAAAAAGAAGGAAGACTTTTATTCACAAATGTCAATTCTGAATAATTCATAATATTTTTTGTACTTTAAAATTATTAAACAATAATTATAATAATAATATTATAATAATTATGCTGTAAAAAATTGATTTGCATATTTTATCATTTCAAATAAGCGCGCGATCAACATGCATTGAGGCTGCTGGTGCGACGCATGCGCATTAAGACTTTAAAAAAAATCGTTTCTCAACAGTCAAATTGGTTATCTATTTTTATATTTCATGTTAAAATTATAAAACAAAGGAAATTTTGTTTTTGCAACGACACTACAGCACTTCTAATAATATATATTTGTACTTTTAAAAAGTGACATGTCGAAAAGTTTCTTGCATATGAATAAGCCTTTATGTTTACAAGCTTGTTACATAACCTGCAAATTACATCTATCAAGTCATTATATCTATTTTAATCACGGTAATATTTTGTACCTCTATTGTCTTCATGAAGTTATGTCCATCAGAGTTTGATTACATGTGTGCTTTCAGGTAAAAATTGTATTATTAATTAAACAAAATGTCGAAGTGTGCAAAGCGAAAAATAGGTTCTTTAGAAATAGGCTCATTTACAATTGAGATCCTTTAGAACCCCAACTGAGGTATCATTTAAAGCTCATTTATCATTTTGGTTTCCTTTTCAGCAAGTGGGGTTCATTTTTGTTGCAGCTCCTTTGGAACCAAAAATTGGTTCTAATGGAAACCCCAGTTTTTTCTGTGAACAGAATCTTTAGCAAAATACAGAAAACAGATTATTTCACTAGCATAAAGTAAATTCTGATGAATTGAAATGAGAATTTCAGCATTTAAGCATAGTTTTGAATAATCGTTCAAAATACTGGTATTGAATAATGAAAAATATTTTTGCTTTCAGGTGAATAATTTCTCACTGTCGATAAAAAAGCCTGGAATTTGAGCTATGTCCTGGATACAAGCTATTATTGGCGCGATGTTGGCAGACAGAAGATTCCTCAATTTTTCTTCATTCCTTTTCTTTTTCTTCAAAACATAGTGTAATTTTCCGATGGTCTTGCTGACAACAATAAATAACTATTAAAAACTCAAAATATGTTAAATGTGTTAAACTCTAAATATGTGCACTGGTTTCGTACTTACAAGAAAATGTTTAGTTCAATATCGGCCTAATTTTTACAGTAAACTTGATGGGATATTTGTACATTTTAAAAATATTATAATCGTAACCCTTATGTGTATGACGGTGTACCCTGGTACCCTCTGTGTATTTAAACTGAAATTATTTTATGTCGGGTATATGCTTCAAAGCTGAGACTCCATAAGAGCAACTTAATGTATAAATCATATTCTTACAAGTTTTCGTTTTCAACTTTAATTGGTTTTCGGTGGTCGAGGTAAAATTGTAAGGGGTGTAAGGGGGTAAGGTTTGTTGAAATTTTTATTTGACATATCTGTAATATAGAAAAATTTTGTGAAATTTTGTCAAGAATCCTATATGAAAATTATATTTATAGAAATTAAAATAAGCAAAAAAAAACAGTTAAGTAATGAACAGTCATTTGAAATTTTTTATTTTGTGTACACAAATATTTTTCGCCTTAAATTATAATTTTGTTGAAATTTTTCTTTCTTCTTTATTAAAAAATTTAGTGATTTGAAAATGTATTTATTTGGTTGAAATTTAATTGTTTGAAAGATGATTTTAACTGTTTTTAATTGAAAATTTGAATTTTTTCATTGAAATAGCATTTATTACATTTTTTCGTTGAAAAATTTTTCATTAAATTCAACCGTTTTTTATTTAAAATAAATTTTTTCATTGAAATAGCAATTATTACATTTTTCGTTGAAAATTCAGCTTTTTTGGTGGAAAATTCAACTGTTTAGTTAAAACTCATATTTTTTGTTGGAATATTGATTGACAATCAGAAATATTCAAAAATCTTCTTAAGACTCTTAGGAAAATTATATTTATACCTATAACCTTAGATATAAATAACTTAAATAATGAATAGTTATTCGAAATTTTTATTTTCCATTTGAAATATATCGAAATTTTTGTCAAGAATCCTATATGAAAATTATATTTATATAAACTTAAAATAAGCAAAAAAATTTTTTAAATAAATAGTTATTTGAAATTTTTTATTTGTATTAAAAATTATTTTTTGCCTTAAATTATAATTTGGATTGAATTATTCTTTTTTCTTAACTGTTTTAATCCAAAATTAGAATTTTTTCTCATTGAAATAGTAATTATTATATTTTTTGTTGTAAATTCAGCTTGGAATTGTTGGAATTTTGATTGACATGCAGAAATATTATGAAATCTTTGAAAATTTTCTTTAGAATCTTAGGAAAATTATATTTATACCTATATCCTTAAAAATAAGGAACCTCAAGAATGAATAGTTATTTAACATTTTTATCTTGTATCAAAAATTATTTTTTGCCTTAAATTATAATTTGGTTTTAATTCTTTTTTTGACTAAAAATCGTTTTTACTTGAAAGTCTATTTATTTTGTTGTTTTTATTGAAATAGCAATTATCACATGTTTTTTTGAAAACTAACCTTCTTGTCTGAAAATTAAACTATTCGGTTGAAAATGTTTTTTTTTGTTCCAATTTTAATTTGAAGTGTCTGAAATCTTAGAAAATATTTCGAACTTTTTTTTAAGAATCTTAGCAATCTTATATTTATTTTTACAATTTTATTTTAATTGTAAAATAATTTTAATTGAAAATTAATTGTAAATAAATGTAAAATAAATGAAACGAAATTTATTTTATAAAGATGTATCCCATAATTTTAAAAAGACAAAACAATTTCGAAGGTAATTCTTTGTAGTATTTTACTAACCGATAAAGATATTTATATAATTTCATTCCTGAAATCTATTCTCTAAAGTGAAACATGGTACAAAAATGTCGTAAAATTCAAAGAATGATCAATTATTTACCAGAATTTTAAAAATAAAAATCAATGTGTATCAGATTTAAATAAAATTTAGGAATATTTATGAAAAGTATTAAAATTTTTCATTTTTAAAATAAATGTATATAGAGTGCAGTTTTTATTAAAAATTTTACGATGGTTTTTGTACCATATTTGACCTTAGGGCAGAATCAAGGCAAAATATTCTAAAAATATGTTTAATAGTTATTAAAATACTACAAAGAATTACCTTCAAAATTGTTTTCTCTTTTAAAAATCATGGGGCATTACTTTAAAAACTCAATTTCGTTGAATTTATTTTACAATTAATTAGAATTAATTTTTATTGAAATTGTTTTACAATTAAAATAAAGTTGTAAAACTAAAAATGAATATAAGTTTTCTAAGATTCTGAAAAAAAATTTCGAAATATTTCATAAGATTTCAGATATTTCAAATTAAAATTTGAACAAAAAAAAACATTTTCAACCGAATAGTTCAATTTTCAGGCAAAAAAGTTCATTTCCAACGAAACATGTGCTAATTGCTATATCAATAAAAAAATTATTTTTAATGAAAACCCGTTGAATTTAACTTTAAAAAAAATGAATTTTCAACAAAATAAATAAACTTTCAAGTAAAAACGATTTTTAGTCAAGAAAGAATGAAAACCAAATCATAATTTAAGGCAAAAAATAATTGTTGAAGTAAAATAGAAAATGTTAAATAACTATTCATTCTTTAGGTTATTTATTTTTAAGGTTATAGGTATAAATGTAATTTTCCTAAGATTCTTAAGAAAAATTTCGGAGATTTTTGAATATTTGTGAATGTCAATCAAAATTCCAACAAAAAATATAAGTTTTAACTAAACAGTTGAATTTTCAACAAAAAATGAATTTTCAACCAAAAAAGCTGAATTTACATAGAAAAATGTAATAATCACTATTTTAAAGAGAAAAAAATCTAATTTTTGGTTAAAAACAGTTAAGAAAAAAGAATAATTTAAACAAAATTATAATTTAAGGCAAAAAATAATTTTTAATACAAATACAAAATTTCAAATAACTATTCATTAAAAAAAATTTTTTTGCTCATTTTAAGATTATATAAATAGAATTTTCATATAGGATTCTCGACAAAAATTTCGAAATATTTTCTAACATTTCAAATATTTCAAATTAAAACTTGAAAAAAAAAAATTTCAGGAAATAGTTTTATTTTCAGGCAAAAAAGGGTTATTCTCAACGAAAAATGTGATAATTGCTATGTCAACAAAAAATTATTTTAAATAAAAAACGGCTGAATTTAACTTAAAAAAATTAATTTTCAAGAAACTAATAAACTTTCAAGTAAAAACGATTTTTAGTCAAGAAAAAAGGAAAATTACAACCAAATTATAATTAGACGCAAAAGATAATTTTTACTGGAAAATAAAAATTTCGAATAACTATTCATTATTTAAGTTATTTATATTTAAGGTTATAGGTATAAATATAATTTTCCTAAGAGTCTTAAGAAAATTTTCGAAGATTTTTGAATATTTCTGATTGTCAATCAATATTCCAACAACAAATATGAGTTTTAACTAAACAGTTGAATTTTCAACCAAAAACGCTGAATTTTCAACGAAAAATGTAATAATTGCTATTTCAATGAAAAATTTCAAATTTTTAATTAAAAACAGTTGCAATCATCTTTCAAAAAATTAAATTTCAACCAAATAAATAAATTTTTTAATGAAGAAAGAAAAATTTGAACAAAATGATAATTTAAGGCGAAAAATAATTTTGTATACAAAATAAAAAATGTCGAATAACTATTCATTACTTAACTGTTTTCTTTGCTTATTTTAATTTCTATAAATATAATTTTCATATAGGATTCTTGAGAAAATTTCACAAAATTGTTCAATATTTCAGGTATGTCAAATAAAAATTTCAACAAAAAATATTATTATGAACCAAACACAAACTGAGATATTTTTATAATTTCATTCCTAAAATCTATTCCCTTAGGTCAAACATGGTACAAAAATATCATAAAATTTAAAAAATGACCAACTATTTACAAGAATTTTTAAAATAAAAATCACTGTGTATCATATTCAAATAAAATTTGGGAATACTTATAAAAAGGTATAAATATTTTTCTTTTTCAAAATTAATTTATGCAGAGTACAGTTTTTATTTGAAATTTCACGACGGTTTTTTGTACCATGTTTGACCCTATCGGGACAGCATCAAAGAAAAATATTCAGAAAATATGGTCATTAGTTATTAAAATACTGCAAAGACTTACCTTTAAAATTATTTGTCCTAAAAAAATCATGAGATATTTCTTTATTAAATAAATTTTGTTAAATTTATTTTACAATTATTCGCAATTAATTTCCAATTACAATTATTTCACAATAAAAATAAAATTGTGAAAAATTAATTTTGTAATGTTCAGATAAATATTTTTAGACATTGAAGGTTTCATAAAGTTTTTATATGTTAAGAAAGCATATGGAGACAAGTTAATAATTAGTGATTAGTGTTAAAAATTGTGATTATAGCCTAAAATAGCATGAAAAGAAAGGTAATTATCAGAATATACATTAAAAACGTTGATTAATGTAATAAATTAAAAATTTTATAAAATTCAAAATTTTATAATTAATTTAATTTAATTCTAATTTAATTAATTAAATTAATGAATTATTTCAATTTTAATTTAATTTTTTTAATTCATTTAATTTTATAATTTAAAATTTTATCAATTTTAATTTCATTAATGCTATACATTAAATTAAAAATGATAATTATTTATTATCATTTGAACTTTGCAATATTTGAAATCGATTGAAAAATAAAACATAAATAATAAAAAATGAAATCACTTGAAAGTGATAAATATTATTAATCTAATCTTAAAATCCCACATACGTTCCTGAAAGACATAATAAAAAATATTTCGAGACTTCATTACATGCATTTGAAGTCTTTCACCTTGACACCTTCAGGTGTCATTCTTGAAAACAAAAATCAACCCAAACCTCCTAATAGCCCACGAAACTGAATCGCGAAGTCGGGCAAGCTCGGCTCGGCCCGAACCACGGGTTCGTGCTCGTGCATTTTCGGCTTTACACGAGGATGGCCGACGCAACGCGTAACAGAGTCTTCTCACCGACACGCTACGTTTGCATGTATTGCTCCCAGATGGGAACGTGGTGGGGGCCGAAAAATCCCACGTTCTGGAGCCTCTGACACAGGTCCCGTGGTCGCGGGTCCTCGCATCCCCACTTATCGTATAGGTTGCGCACGCAACCGCACCTGTTTCGCATAGCGTTACATGCGACCTATATAACCCTTTCGCCCAGGAATTCGCAAGTCACTCAGTAGCGTATTTATTTTCTATTTCGCCCGCTTCTGAGTGTAGTTTATAAGTATAAAATAATTATTTTATACTGCACCGTTTCAATGCCCCCCTAAACGAAGGAATGTTTCAAGATTTTGAAAAATTTATTCGTTTAATAAAAAAAAAAGGAAATGTTTGCTTTGGCATATATTATTTTATATTCAATTTTTCTCAGAATAGTCACGCCTACCCCGAAAGGGAAATGGCTTAATGGTATAATAATAATAATAATAATAATAGTGTAAAGGTATTGAAAATGATCGACAGTATATAAGCGAGTAATGGGATTTAAACTAATGTTAATGCTCTGGGCTTTAGTGGCCCCCTAAATGGATGCCACGGATAAAAAAAATTTTGTTCGTTTGGAAAATTTTTCAAAAGTACGGGTTGACTATGCCCCCCTAAACGAATGGATACAAAAAGAAAATTTGAAAACATTCGTTTATAATTGATTGCGCGGTTCTTTTGTTAGTTTTCCCGATCCTGTTGGATCGAATGCCGTTGACATATTTAGTTAATTCGAATTGATTCTTATTTAATGTTATTGTTGCTAACGTATATGGTTTGTCGCTGACAATTTTAGTTTTCGTTTCGTTCATCTTATTTTTGGTTTTTATATAAATATGTATTCTTCCTAAATTTCTACATTATGTATGCTATATCTATTGCTATAATTATTTTACATTCTATGGTAATTTTTCTTTCTTTTTCTAATTAGACAAGGGTAGAGTTTCTCTTTTCTCTACTTCTTATTCTTTTTACTTTTCTTTCTTATGTCATTTGCTTTTTCTCTTAATTAATTATTATCTTGGAATATTGTCTAAATCTTTTTTTTTTATTTTTTTTTTTTATTTTCTTTCATTTTTTTGACTATTTTGTTATTCTTTCTTTTTACACTGTGTTTTCCTTGTAGTCTGTTTTAACAATATTGCTTATTTTCTAATTCTTAGTTTTCTAATGACAGATCTTTTTTTGATTCTAAATATCTTTTCACACGTTTTTCTTAACTTTATGACGAATTGTCTTGTTGCAGATTTACTTGTAGTTTTTACACTTCACTTAATTTAATACCTATCTTTTCTTAGGG
>CAKNYM010017154.1:0-23778 GCA_932195095.1 Andricus curvator
CCCACACTTGTAGTTATTTACTACAAGTTATCAACCTAGAAACACTACCCGAATCGGGTAGTGTCACGCCTACCCCGAAAGGGAAATGGCTTAATGGTAATGGTATACATATGGCATCATATTACATATTGCATCATATTACATTATGAACATAAATCTATCATTTTTCTTACTGTTTAACGATAAAAATAAATTTCTGATATAAAAACAAAATAATTTATGTCACGCCTTAAATTTCAAAAAAGTTATAATTAATACCAGTCCAGTGAATAATCATTGAATAAAAAAGTGATTTTAAAATCGTAACAAAAGCTAAGCAAATACATCGAGTCGTGTTCCACATAAGATGTGAAACTGTTTACTGTCCTCTTCCCCTATTCAATTCATCGTTTCTTTCATTAAAAATATTTTTATTTTTCATGGAATTTTTAACCTATTAGTTGAATTTTCTACTTGAAAGGTTAATTTACTACCAAAAAAGACAAATTCTTAACAAAATAGATGAATTTTCAACTGAAAAAAATAAATTAAAAAAAAATAATGTAGTTTAATTTTCTGTTAGACAAATAAGGTTTTAAGGAAATACTTAAATTTTCAAAAAAAAAAAAAAAGAATTAAAAAAAAAACATTGAGTGTCAAACTTAGAGGATGATTCGAGCAAGAACTGATTTGAATACCCTATAAATTACAGATTTTGTGTGAAATGAAATTTTTCATATTTCAACATATTACATATTACATCATATTACATATTGCATCATAATACATATTACATATATATACCATTATACCATCATATTACATATGGCATCATATTACATATGACATCATATTACATCATGAACATAAATCTATCATTTTTCTTACTCTTTAACGATAAAAATAAATTTCTGATATAAAAACAAAGTAATTTATGTCACGCCTTAAATTTCAAATAAGTTATAATTAATACCAGTCCTGTGAATAATCATTTAATAAAAAAGTGATTTTAAAATCGTAACAAAAGCTAAGCAAATACATCGAGTCGTGTTCCACATAAGATGTGAAACTGTTTACTTTCCTCTTCCCCTATTCAATTCATCGTTTCTTTCATGAATAGAGTCACCCTCGCGAAAGTACTTGCAGCACTCGCCGTTATATTAATAAAATATGACGATCTTTTTATTCAGAAAAGAATGAGAGCCAACATTTTCAGTTAAAAGATATATCTTTTAACTGAAAATCTTCGTTGAAAATTAATCTTTTGGGTTGAAAATTCAATTATTTCAATTAAATATTCATCACTTGAGTTAAAAATTCATCTGTCTTGTATAAAATGCAATTATTCCAGTTCAACATTCATCATTTTACTTAAAAATTCATCACTTTGTTGGAACATGTAAATATTTATTTGAAAATTAATTTTTTGTATTGATAATTTTTTTTTTCAACTGAAAATGTTACTATTGCAATGGAATATTTCATAATTTTAGTTGAAAATTGATCGCTTTGGTTGCAAATGTTTTTTCTGTTTATGGAAAATCAATTTTTTTACCTGAAAATTTAACTATTACATTTTTGGACAATTTCATTACTTGGTTTAAAGTTAAACTCGTTTTTTAAAAATGATTACTTTTTAGTTAAACAATCGTTATTTTAATTGAAAATTCATCATTTTAGTTAAAAAAATCATTTTTTTGGTTGAATATTATTTTTTTTAACTGAAAATTTAACTATTAACTTTTTTCGTTGGCAATTTGTCTTTTTCAATTGGAAATTCGTATTTTTTGGTACACATTAATCTTTTCGGTTCAAAATAAGATTTTTGGTTAAAAACATAACTATTCCAGTTAAAGATTCATAATTTTAGTTGAAAATTCATCTTCTTGGTTCAAAATTAATTTTTTCAAATGTAAATTTGAGGTATGGGAAATTTCCATCCTTGTATGTAAATTTTCCCATATTGAGGTATGGGAAAATTTCCATCCTTGTATGGGTTAATAACTTCCAATACATGTATGGGAAATTTACCACAAATTTTTCTTACAGTGTATTTTATAGTGCTTCTTTTACTTTTGTTATTTATATATTTTTCGCTTTTTATCTAAGTCCTTCAAGACTCTTACATTGCCACGCGGCGTTCTTTTTCCTAAGAAGCGAATGATAGGATTTATTATTTTATTGTGTTATCTTTTCAGTTGGGATTTTTTGGTAAATGGCTGTGAGATATGGTGTCTGTGAATAATAGTGACACCAACCTCGCAAATAAGGAATACAAACGAACGTGTCGAGTCACGTGCTGTCACGTGCCTTGATTATGATATGGCAGGGTCGACTAAACGATGATGCTCGATTGAAAGTGGGGCAGTTTTCAACTTATTAACGCTTGCCAGCATGACAAATGTCGCTAATCTTCTAAACGGATTTGCTAACAAAGAATTTTTATTTTGTATTATGAGCAGATATTATCAATCCTCTTTATAGAAATCAGTTCCTAATGGGAATTAAATTTCGTCCCAAATTGATTTATATTAATTAATCAAAATGTTTCCTTTTACCTCATTTGAATTCATAATAGATAATGCTTTTTTTTCAATTATTTTTTTTTCTGAAAAAAAGATCTTCTCCTTTCACTCCGCTAGGAATCGAACCACAGAACTTCCGATTGCCGATCGGGTGCTTTCCCATTAAGCTACTAGAGAGATCGAGAGAAGAAACTTTTTTTCAGAAAATACAGGCATTATTTTCCCAGGTGGTAAATCAAATTTTTCAAGGAATCTGTATTATCGTCAGAAAATAACAGAAAATTTTCAACGTCTTTTCAGACTAGATGTAGATATCAATTAAAAATTATTTTAAATTAATTTTTTTCTGAAAAAAGGTCTTCTCCTTTCGCTCTCTCTTAATTCATATCTTCATCTAGTCTGAAAAGACGTTAAAAATTTGCTGTTATTTTCTAAAGATAATACAGATTCCTTGAAAAATTTGATTTACCACCTGGCAAAATAATGCGTGTGTTTTCTGAAAAAAAAGTTTCTTCTCTCGATCTCTCTAGTAGCTTAATGGGAAAGCACTCGACCGGCAATCGGAAGTTCTGTGGTTCGATTCCCAGCGGAGCGAAAGAAGATCTTTTTTCAGAAAAAAATTAATTAAAAATAATTTTTAATTCATATTTTCATCTAGTCTGAAAAGACGTTACAAATTTCCTGTTATTTTCTGACGGTAATACAGATTCCGTAAAAAGGTTACTTTTAAAACAAGAAGGACACATTTTCAACCAAGAAGGATGACCGAAAAGATTAATTTTCTATTAAAAAATACGAATTTCCAACTTATCCAATATACAGGATAAAGTTTTAACCAAACATGGAATAGTTAAATTTTCAGATAAAAAAAAATCATTTTTAAAAAATAAAAATATATTGTCAACAAAGTTGTTAAATTTTTAACCAAAAAGGTGCATTTTCGAACAAAAATTTTTTTTTTATTTTGTTTATTTTATTTTTATTTTGAACAAAATACATCAATTTTTGAAAAAATTATTTAATTTTAAAGCCAAAAAGAGGAATTATCTACTATAATTTGAATTAACAACCCAAAAATATGATTTTTCAACAAAAAAATTTAATTCTCAACCAATCAGTTTAATTTTCTACCAGATTGTTGAACTTTCAAGCCAAAAAGATGAGTTTTCTACAAAAAAATAGAATTTTCAACATAAAAGTTCATTTAAAAGCAAATATTTGAAATTCCAACTATAATTATGAATCCTCAATAAGAAAAAAAAATATTTTTTTTACAAATTTGTTCACCTTTAAGTCAAATAATCAAATTTTCAACCAAAAAAATATGAATTCTCCACGAAGCATGTAAAGTTTTCAGTATAAAAAGATGAATGTTTTAAATAACAGTGGACTTTTAAATCGGAAGAGATGAATTTTCTACCAAATAGTTGAATTTTCTAACAAACAGTTAAATTTTCAAACAAAAAGTGGAATTTTTAACAAACAAGATAAATTTTTACCCAAAAAGACAACTTTTCGACAAAATACATTAATTTTCTACCAAATAGTTGAATTCTTAACTTATGCATTGTACAGGATGAAGTTTCAATAAAAAGTGGAATAGTTAAATTTTCAGATAACAAAATAATTTTAATGTAAAAAAATGAATTTGGAACAAATTTGTTGAATTTTCAACCAAACAGATGCATTTTTGACCAAGAAGATTAATGTTCTACCAGACAAGACGAATTTTGAACAAAATTCATGAATTTTCAACAAAATTTTTTTATTTTAAGTTTCATTTTCAACCAAATAGTTTAATTTTCTACCAAATTGTTCAATTTTCAAGCAAGAAAGATGAATTTTTTACAAAACAGTAAAATTTTTAACATAAAAGTTCATTTAAAATAAAATAGTTGAATTTTTTAACAATAATTATATATCCGTCATAAAAAAAATTAATTTTTTTACAAAGCAGTTCAACTTTAAGTCGAATAATCAACTTTTCAACCAACAAAATTTAATTCTCAACGAATATTTCAACCACACCATTGCATTTTTAACTAAAAAGGATAAATTTGTAACGAAGAAGATTAACTTTTTTCCAAGGAAGACAAATTTTCAATAAAATACATGAATTTTCAATTAAATAGTTAAATTTTGAAACTAAAAAAGATCAATTATCAACCAATACTGGAATAGTTATATTTTCATTTACAAAAATAATAATTTTCAATGGAAAAAAAATTATTTTCTGCAAAACTGGAAAGTTTTAAGCAAAATTTAAATAGTTTAATTGTCAGTTTAAAAATTTTTTTTCAACCAAACATGAAACGAATTTTCATCAGAATTGTTAAATTTGGAATTAAAGAGATAAACCTTCAAACTAAATAAAAAAATTATTTTTCAACAAAGTACCCTTTTGGAAGTACTGTACCCTTTTTGGAATCTTTGAAATTCTCAAAATCTTTGGAAATCTTTACGAATCATTTGAAATGTTTGTAAAATTTTTCTCAAATTTTTCTTATTCGTTTGAAATTGAATTATTTATTATCATATAATTAATTAATTATTTTTTATTATATAATATATAATATAATATTATATAATATATGATTATTGAATATTTGAAATCTTCGTGAAAACTTTTGAAATCTTCTAAAAAAATTTGGAATTGTTAAAATCTTTGAAATCTTCCCGGAAAAATTTCGAAATCTTCTCAAAAAGTTTGGAATTGTCAAAATCTTTGAAATCCTCGTGGAATCTTTTGAAATCTTCTAAACAAATTTGAAATCTTCTCAAAAATGTTGGAATTGTTAAAATCTTTAAAATCTTCGTGGAACCTTTTGAAATCTTCTAAACAAATTTGAAATCTTCCCGAAAACTTTTGAAATCTTCTCAAAAATTTTCGAATTGTTAAAATCTTTGAAATCATTTGAAATCTTCTAAAAAATTTGGAAACTTTGGAAATTTGGTGTGCTACACCCTCGTTAAAATTCTGGAAATATTTGGAAATCCTTATGAATTATTTGTAAAATTTTTCTCAAATCAGTTCAGTTAGTTCAGTTCAGTTCAGTTTATTGTAACATAAAATAGGGCCAGTGCCCAATTACAAGGAGGATGATGACCATCAGTGACCATTTTTCATTTCCTTACATAAAATACCTATTCTACTTATTTCTATATTAAAACGGGTAATGTTACAACCATAAACCAAAGGCACGAATCTTTAATGCGTTAATCGTGTAAATAAATAAATTATCTATTGAATTTTTTGTGCTCATATTTAAAATCTCCACCAATGATTTATCATTTTTTATAGTTTGTAGTCTAATACCATTGTACGCCGGACATTCCCTAATAAAATGCTCTAGCGTATCCATTTTTCGCAAGTTGCACATCTGACAAAAACTGTCGCAATCATATAAATATTTTTGTCCACCCCAGAAAAGTCTCGGGTTCTTAGAACCACTCAAACGTAGTTGACAGAGTAAACTTAATTTATTGCAGTTTATTTCTTTCAACAAATAGTCGTTAGACGAGACAATGCTCTTAAAAGTGCAGGAATATTTTGAATTATTTGCTGCTAATAAATCATCGTTTCTAATTCTTCCTTGCAATTTTGACATTATCTCCTCCAATTGCTGTTTGACAACTTCCGGACTTTGCTTTACGAATACATGCTTAAATCCTAGGTTCTCCAGTATGTTTTCAGTTTGAGTTGCCCAGTTATACTTTATCTTATTTGATTTTAATTGATTTAGTTGAATTAGTTTATTGTAGCAGCTCTTAACCAACCTTTCATCAGGCATCTCTAGAATTTTTATCCACCATCTAATTGCCCTTGCCACACACTCATATTCCAATTTATATCTATTGGTTTCTAATCTAATCATGTAATTAGGAGTGTTGCGGGGAAGGTTCAATACTGATTTAAAGTATTTCATCTGGGTAGATTCAATTTCATTGAAATATCTTAAAGACCAAATTTCAGCTGCATATAATAAAGTCGTTGAGATAACCGAGTTAAAAAGATGGTTTGCCGCTATCAATGATCTTGGTTTTGCTTTATAAAGAGTTTGTCGAGACACACCTGTCGCTACATTGGCTTTTGATTTTCGATCTTTCACATTCTCGCTATGCACTCCTGTACTTTGAAAAATTTTCCCTAGGTAGCAGTACGATTTTACTTGTTCCACCTCTTCCCCTCCCAATGTGCACTTCACAAATTTCTTATTTTTTGGGCTTTTATGAAAAGCCAAGATCTTAGTCTTTTCTACGTTGACTTGTAATTTATTTATTTTACAGTAAAGCTCTAAAGCATTTAACTTTAATTGAACGTCTCTTGCGGATTCGGCCAAGATCACAATATCATCCGCGAATGCCAGGATCAAAATCTCTAAAAGACCTCCCAATCCTACCCCAGAAGCTCCAAATGCTCTAAAAAATTTCTCAATATCGCATATAAACAATAAGAATAGAATCGGACTGAGTGATTCCCCTTGCGGAGTTCCTAAATTGATTTTAATATCTTTTGACCTGTCTCCATTTACGTCATAATGCATCGAGAAGCTCTCGTAGAGCTTTACAATTAACCTGAGAAGCCTGCTATTGAGTCCAAGGTCTCTGAGTTTTTCCCATAATAATTTGTGCCTTACTGATGGGAATCCTTGCTTAAAATCGACAAAGATTGCGAAGAGCGTCCTGCCTTTAATTCTTAATATTGAATGTATCGCTGTATTTAATATAAAAATATTGTCAATGCAACTTCGGCCTTTCCGAAAACCAGCCTGCCCTTCCGGAATTATTTTTCTACTTTCTACGTACTTTTGTAGTCTTTCTGCTAGGATATGAGTAAATATTTTAGTGATGTTATTAAATAGTGAAATAGGTCTATAATTGTTGGGGTTTTCTTTGTCTCCTTTCTTGTATATTACAACAGTTTTTATTTTTCCCCAATCTTTTGGAATAATACCAATAGTTAAAATTTTATTGAACATGTCTAACATGAAGATTAGAACATTCGGGGTTATATTTTTATAAAATTCGTTGCCTAATCCATCTGGGCCTGGGGCTTTTCCACTTTTTAGTCTTCCTATACTACTGATCAATTCTTCAATTTCTATTTGTCTATCCAGTTCCGCAATAACATCCGTACTGACTATTTTACATTTATGCTGATTACCCATTGTAAAGTTTTGTATGTAAAAGTCCTCCCATGTTTCAATAGAGATAGGACACTTTAGATATTCTTTGTATGCAAATTTTTTAATGGTTAGCCAAAACTCTTTCGCGCTCCTAATGTCAATTAAAGCCTTTAGATCCTTATCCCTAACTGTTTTCTTTTTTTGTTTTATCAGACTATTATGCTTTTCTTTTGCTTTTAAGAATTCACCTAATGCTCCGCCCGTGAAGCTTAATTCTTTAGCCTTCTTCAAGCTTTTATTGAGTTCAGCTTTAGATTTTATGTACTGTTCGTCCTGCCAATCTTTTCCCTTTAACTTATTTGCATTACTTGTTGCTCGTATTCCGCAAAGATCAGCATTAGTCGCAGCAACTTTGATCGATATTTCTAACCTTGAACTCAGTTCGTCTATGCTTAATTCTTTATTTTGAATAATTTTTGTGGATTCTAGATGCAACCTATATGATTCTGAATTTTCTTCCTTCCACCTATAAGTATCCTGAATCAGTATTTTATTATTTGTAGATCTCAAATCTTTTCTATCCTTCTTATTCTGTCCTGGGACTCCCATTTCTAGTGTGCTTTGAAAATGATCTGTATTGGTTGTTGATGAAATTATCTTACTGTCCCTTATGTAAGGAAAACAAGCTACGTTAACCCAAATCAAGTCAATCGTACTCCTACCCAGGTGGTTTACAAATGTAAATTTCGCTGGCGTATCGGTGGGAGATCTACCATTCAACATTACAAAGCTTTCAGATTCCATTACGCTTGTCAGCAGCCTACCTCTATAATTTACCTCAAAATCGCTACTTTTTCTAACGCCTGATAGTGGGGATCCCTCTACTGCCATACGATCCAACTGGTTCAGGTCTCCCACTCTAGAGTTGAAGTCCCCACCGATTATAACAGGCAGAGAGTTATCCCCCCTAGCTAAATTACGGATAGTATCAGAGAACATATCTATTATAGTTTCAGAGTCCAGTTTCGGTTTCCAGTATACCACTCCTATTATAAATATAAAATTTTTACGTTGCACCTTAACTATTATCCACATATTAGTAACTTCTATAATATTTAAAAGCTTCACTACCTTGTTAATAAAAAGGATTATACCTCCACTTGCTCTTCCAACACTGTGATCCTTTTCTGCTGGGCTCTGAATTGTCTGATAGTCCTTGAGGAATGCTGGATTCACTTCCAATATTGATGACAGCCATGTTTCCGTGACTCCGATTATGTCGTAGTTTAATAGGAGTTTTTGCTGATTTTTGTCCAGGTCGTATAGGTTTTTGAGACCACTTATATTCCAGAAGTTAAGTTTGAGTGGATGTGTTTTTATCCTTGTGAAGTGACGTTTTCGAAATGTTTCTTGTTTTGCTTTGAAACGTATCAAGCACTTCCTTATCTCCTACTGATTTTTGAGAGATAAATTGGTCCATACTATTTCTCATGTTGTCGTCTTTTCTCTTGTAGTACTTCCTTTTTGGCTTTATAGTATTCCAATTCTTCATCTCTTGTTTGTTAATAGTATCTTCCTTGTCCATCTCCTCAATGTCATCGCTGCTTCTGTCTCGCTTCTTTGAAGCCTTTGCTGCCTCTAGGAAACTAATAACCTCGTCAACGTTGCAAGGTTTTCCTTCTATTTGTAGGAAGTCATCTCTGAGTTGGGTCTCTATATCCAGTCTTCTCAGTTCTTTGAAGAGTGGTACCAGTTGCTTCCTTTTTTCCTGTGTGTTCTTGTCATAATCATTTGAGATAAAAATGCTGGTCCCTTTCAATTTGCGCTTTTCCCCCATAATTTCTTGTTTCTTGAGAAGTGAAGTGAATGAAAGAAGAATAGGTGGTTTCGGATTTGTTGACTCTCCCTTTAAGACCTTGGCGTATTTTATATCAGCGATGGTGATGTTAACTTCGAGTGTTTCTTCGATGAAAGTGATCATGTGGTTGACTAACATGCGGGGATGAGCAGGAGCATCCAATCCGAAGAAAACCATGTTGTATCTTTTAGCTATGCTCTCGTTCTTAATCTGTACATCCTGGATTTCCTGGAGTTGGGTTTTCAGAATTTTATTTTCTTGTTTGAGTTCTTCAATCTCCCCCGTAAATTTCTCCAGTTCCTCTTTTGTGGGTTTTACTTCCTGTTTCACAATTTCTTGAACTTTATCCCCGACGCATTCTAGAATTGAGCGGTTGGGTGCAAGAAGGGCCTACTTGCATTTTCCGTAAGGTCGTAAGTCAAGTCCAGCCTAGTCACGTGACTAAGCTGCTCGCGAGATAAAACGGTGCGATACGCCATGACAGCCGAATGGAAATGCGAAATGTCCGAAATCCTACTTCGTAAACACAAAAGTTGGGTTAGGAGAAGAGTCAAGTGTTGGAACATCGTGCAAGTTTATGAATGTTTATGAATGTTTATGATGGTGAAAAATAATATAATGGTAGAATTTTGCATTGTATTTTAAGAGTGGTGAAAGGCACAAGAGTGTTACGATACTAGTGCTAAATTTTTTCATTTAATTCGAGGTTAAGTTTACATTTACAATGTTATGTTTGTAGTAAGCCTATATTGAAAATCGGCAATGCGTTCAAATCCAGCACTTGGCTCTAAACTTCTATGAATCAAAATGTACTCGAATTAATATTGTAAGAAAAAAATTAATTTAATGTTTTACAGCTCTTTCGTATTTGACAACCCCATTTTGCAACATTTTTCTGGTAATTTAGTTTTTATTTTTCATTAATTAAACTTTGACAAATAATACCTATGAAAGAAAAATGTCTCAGAAATAAAAAAAAAATGAAAATGCGTAGCTGCAGCAAAATTCGATTTGAAAACTCTATTAAATTATATTTACATGGCAAATTAGAAACTTATTTTGAAAATAGAAGGTACTTTATCAACTAAAGATTTGAATCAGATATACCAATTAAAAGTCAATTTTACTAAAATCACAAAAACTTAATCTTATTTATTGAATATCAGGAGAACTGAACCCAAAATTTACTAGCTTTAGACTTTTCAAATAAAAAGAATTAACATTCAACCAACGAGAGGAATTTTCAATCAAAAAAGATTACTTTTCTATCAAAATATTAATTTTCTATTCCAAAAGACGAAGGTTCAACAAAACAGTTGAATCTTCGACCAAAAATGACAACTTTGCAAGAAAATAGTTGAATCTTCACCCAAATAATTAAATTTTCAACCAAAAGATATCAATTCTGCACCAAAAATATATAAGTAGACTTTTCAATTAAAAATAATTAACTTTAAACCATGAAAGATGAATTTTCCATAAAACAAGATGACTTTTCTTTCGAAACATAAATTGTTAATGTAAAAGGGCGGATTCTCTATCCGAAAAGACGAATTTTCAACAAAACAGTTGAATTATCGACCAAAAAGTATGAATTTTTATCAAAATAGTTGATTTTTCAACAAAATAGTTTCATTTTTAATCAAAAGAAATTAATTCTGAACCAAAAATATAAAAGTCATCTCTTCAAATAAAAATAATTAACTTTCAAACAAAAAAATATGACTTTTTATAAAAATAGTTGAATTTTCAACAAAATAGTTTCATTTCTAATGAAAAGAAATAAATTCGGCACCAACAATATAATAGTAAACATTTTAAATAAAATTAATTAACTCTTAACCATAAAAGATTAGTTTTTAATAAATAAAGATTACTTTTCTGCCGAAACATGAATTGTTAATGAAAAAGGACGGATTTTCTATCCAAAAAGACGAATTTTCAAGAAATTAGTGACATTTTCAAAAATATAATTAAAGTTTGGATCAAACAGTAAAGTTTGGAACCAAAAATATAATATTAAACTTGTCAAATAAAATAATTAATTTCAACCAAAAAATATGATTTCAGCAAAATAGTATAATTTTCAACAAAATAATTACATCTTTAACCAAGAGAAATTAATTCGGAACCGAAAATTTAGTAGTAGACTTGCAAAAAAAGAATTGACTTTCAAGCATAAAAGATGAATTTTTCAATAAAAAAAGAGGACTCTTCTAATAAAAGGAAAATTATTCTTCTAAAAGGACGATTTTCTATCCAAAACTTTTTATCAAAATTGTTGAATTTTTGCCAATATAATTAAATTTTTTATCAAACAGTAAAATTCTGAACCAAAAATATAATATTAAACTTTTCAAATGAAAATAATTAATTTTATCCAAAAATATGACTCTTGAGCAAAATAGTATAATTTTCAGCCATTTTAAACCAAATAGTAGATCTTTCAACCAAAACAGATTAATTCGGAACCAAAAATATAAAAGTAGAATTTTCCATAAAAAGAATTAACTTTCAGCCAAAAAAAGATAAATTTTCAACCAATCATAATAATTTATAGCTTACCATATTACCTATTTATTTTTACGAATAGGTGTAACTATTCCGAAACTTGGTACGTCCTGTTTAAATCCTTATTCAAGAGCAATTGTTGAATGTAAACAAAAGTAATCAAGTACCTTCTATTTTCGAAATACGTTTAATTCCACATGTAAAAATAATTTGATATAATTAGAGTTCACAGAATTTTTTATTATTTAAAAATTTTCTGAACAGAGTTATACCTATTCATAAAAGTAAATATGTAATTGGTTAGGTATAAATTAATATGATTGGTTGAAAATTCAACTATTTTTATAAAGAGTTATCTTTTTGGTAGAAAATTCAACTGTTTTGTTGCAAATTCGTCTTTTTGGATAGAAAATTCGTCCTACTTTTCGGCAAAAAATTCATCTTTTTATATTGAAAACTCATCTTTTATGGTTGAAAGTTAATTCTTTTTATTTGAAAAGTCTACTATTATATTTTTGTTCACGAATTCATCTCTTTTGGTTAATAAATTCTACTATTTGGTTGAAAATTGTCTTATTTTGTTGAAGATTCAACTATTTTGTTAAAAAGTCATGTTTCTTTGGCTTAAAGTTAATTATTTGTACTTATAAAGTTTAATCTTATATTTTTGGTGCAGAATTAATCTCTTTTGATTGAAAATTTAATTATTTGGTTGAAAATTCAACTATTTTGTTAAAAAGTCATATTTTTTTGTTCGAAAGTTAATTATTTTTATTTGAAGAGATGAATTTTATATTTTTGGTTCAGAATTAATTTCTTTTGTTTAAAAATGAAACTATTTTGTTGAAAAATCAACTATTTTGATAAAAAGTCATACTTTTTGGTCGATAATTCAACCGTTTTCTTGAAAATTCGTCTTTTCATAAAATCCGCCCTTTTTCATTAACAGTTCATGTTTCGGCAGAAAAGTAATCTTTTTTTATTAAAAACTAATCTTTTATGGTTAAGAGTTAATTAATTTTATTTAAAATGTTTACTATTATATTTTTGGTGCCGAATTTATTTCTTTTCATTAGAAATGAAACTATTTTGTTGAAAATTCAACTATTTTGATAAAAAGTCATATTTTTTTGTTTGAAAGTTGATTATTTTTATTTGAAGAAATGACTTTTATATTTTTGGTTCAGAATTAATTTCTTTTGATTAAAAATGAAACTATTTTGTTGAAAATTCAACTATTTTGATTAAAAGTCATATTTTTTTGTTTGAAAGTTAATTATTTTTATTTGAAGAGATGACTCCCCTAAAAATTATCAACTAAAATTATGAATCTTCAATCAAAATAATGAACTTTTAACATGGTTGTTACACTTGTGAACAATTAGTTCGATGTTTCACTAAAAAAGAGAAATTGAGAACCGAAAATGAAATAGTTAGATTAAAAAAGAAAATTAATTTTCAACAAAAAGTGTAATATTTGATGTTTCAACCAAAAAATATTTCAATTTTAGATCAATAACAGGTTAATTCAATGAAAAACAGAACTCAATTCGAAAAAAAAAATAGTTCAATTATTAATCAAAGCTAAATTTTCAACTAAAATGATGAATCTTTAACAAAAAAATGATTTTTTAAGAAAGTAGTTCAACTTCAAGCCAAGTAGTTACATTTTCAACCATTAAAGATAAATTTCCAACTAAAAATGGGAAAATTAAATTGGCAACCAAAGAATTATTAATTCCAATAAAAAAAGGAGTTTTCAACAAAATAGTTAATTTTTTTACTAAACTCATAAATTTTCAACCAAAAAATAGTTTTTAATAAAAAAGTTAAAGTTTTAACCAAGTAATTCAATTTTAAACTCAAAGAAAAATTTGGTGTGAAAATGAAATATAGTTCAATTTTCAATTACAAAAATGAATTTTCAACGAAAAATGTAATAGTTGTTATCTCTACTGAAAAAAACTTCATTTTATGTTAGGAACAGTTGAATTCAACTGAAAAAGTTGAATTTTTCACAATATAGGAGATGAGTTTTTAAACCAAAAAAAAAGAGTTTTCAAATGAAAAAGATAAATTTTTACCAAAACTAGAATAGTTAAATTTTCAGTTGAAAAAGTTGATTATAATTTCAAAAAATATTATTTTTCAACAAAATACTTAACTTTTCCACCAAAAAAAGAAAGCAATTTCAAGAAAATAGTTGAATTTTTAACTAAAGGTATAAATTTTCAACTGAAATGAAGAATCTTGACCAAAAAAAGGGTATTTTTAACAAAGTAGATATTTCAAACAAGGATTTTTTTTTAAATTTTAGATCAATAACCCTTAAATTCAATAAAAAATGGAACGCACTTTCAACAAAATAATTACATTTTTAACAAAGATAAATTTCCCACTAAAATTATGAATCTTCGACCAAAAAAAATTATTTTTCAAAAACGTAGTTCAACTTTAAAGAAGGAGTTTAACTTTAAACTAAGTAGTTGTATTTTTAAATGAGAAAGATAATTTTTGTAATTAAAAAAATGTAATTTCTTCTTGAAGATATAAATTTTTAATAAAATAGTTGAATTTTTTACCAACAAAAAAATTTCAATCAGGAACAAAAAAAAATCAACCAAATTGTTGAATTTTCATCAAAATAATTCTCAACTTTTTTTCAATACTTTTAAAATACAAGTTTATAAAACTGAAAATTTTGCTATAGAAAGTTAAGAGAATTCTTATTCATTAAAGGAAATTTACAAATATAATCCTTCTTCCGAAACAGAATTCGTCAAATTTTGAAATCAGAATTTATTTAAATTCAAAAATTATTTCTGCTTTGCAAATAAAAATTTTTCAGAATTTGTAACTTCTCTATTCCAAATTTCAGAAAAGGGAGTTACTATACTCTTGCATTATAATAGAAAATATTTAAAAGAATGTTCATTCTGATTTATAAAAAGAGAATTGAAAAAAATCCCTCTTCCTATATTCGGAAATTGAAAAGATTCGAAAAATACGAAATAAAATCTAGATTTGGAAGATTTGAAAGAATAAATTTCGATTTGTTATTTCGATAAATGGATTATGAGAGAATATTTAAAATATTTTCAAAACACTTACAAAGATTTCCAAAATCGTTCAAGAAGAATCTGAAAAATTTCACGGCAATGTTTTAAATTTGTCGAGACTTAAAATATATCAGGAACAATTCCAATCATTTGAAAAGTTATTTCCTGAAAAATTATTATAATTGACTTTGTACAAGAAATTTTATAACATGGAACGAGAATTTTGGAAAAGAATTTTAATTCGGATTCATAAAAAGGGAATTGAAAAAAATCCCTATTCGTATATTAAAAAATTGAAAAGATTCAAAAAATTAAAAATTAAATCTAGATTTGAAAGATTTTGAACAAAAAATTTCGAAGCTTTTTAAGAATTTTGGAACGTTGGAAGGAAAATAATTTTTTTTAGATTCCTAGGGAAACTTGAAATGATATTTTATTTCGAAAAATTAATTAAAAGAGAATATTCGAAATATTTTCAAAACATTGAAAAATAATTCCAAAATTGTCCAAACAAAATCTAGAAAATTTTACGCAATGTTTTAAATTTTGCCGGATTAAAAAAAAATATATTAGAAAAAATTCGGACCATTTGAAAAGTTATTTCCTAAAACATTATTATAATTTGACTTTGAACAGGGAAATTTTTACATGGAACGAGAATTTTGGAAAAGAGTGTTAATTTGTATTTGCAAACACGATAATGAAAAAAAACCCTGTTTCTATATTAAAAAATTGAAAAGATTCACAAAATTTAAAATAAAATATAGATTTTGGAAGATTTCGAACAAAAAATCAATTCTAAGAGAATATTTGAAAAGAATTAGAACCATTTTTTAAAAGATTTTAAAATTGTCTAAAAAAATCTCAAAAATTTTCGATCATTTTTCCGGATTTTTTAAAAAATATCCGGAAAAATTGGAATCATTTGAAAAGTTATTTCCGTAAAAAACTATAATTTCATTTGGAACAGGGAATTTTCTAAAAGAATTACAATTCTGAGTTTAGACGCGGAATTAATAAATAATAGGGAATTTTCATAGTGAATTATTATTTTACTTGGAAAAGAGAATTGTTGAGATGAAACGGGAATTTAGAAAAATAATTTTAATTTTGATTTCTAAAAAGGGAATATACAAAAACAATCCCCGTTCCAACTCAGAAATATTTTAAACTGACCGAAATAAATTTAAATTTCAAATTTAAAATTTAAAATCATCCTTCGGGTAGACAGCCTGGTTTACGTAAAGGTTATGAAAATTCATTACGTTATTTGTGGGAAAATTTCAAGCATCAAAGCTAAATGGTAATTTGAGTTCGACAACTCTCTGTGGCCGTGCGGACTTTAATTTGAATTGCTTTTAAATCAGGACCGCAGACAAAAAGTCGATTTGGATCGACGAACTGTGCCAGTTTAACGAAAATCCAATTGTCCGCGTTCCGAGTGAGGAGCACCCAACCGGAAAAACTTCAGGAAGAATTTCAATGTGAACGGTCCTTTATTAGCTTTAAAGTCTCATAAAAAACAAAGAATTTGAATAACTTTCTTATTGGCAGTCAAATTTTTAATATAAATATTTCAGAGTCCCCTGCTGGAAATCAAAAGACTGAAAAAGATAGAAATGAGGAAATTTCGAAATTTCCCTTCCCCTTAACCCCCTCAAGCCCCTCAATTCCCTCACTCTCCCTCTCCTCCCCTACTTCCCCTCCCACACTTTAATTTTCGCTTCTTTTCCTTTCCCAACATTTGGCTCATCTCTTTCTCCCATCCTCACTTCGCCTCTCACTTTCCCTTACTTTCTCTACCCCCCTACTTTCCCCCTACTTGATCTGGTTCCGTTCACCTCACTTGTACTACTTCCCCACCCCTCATTTCCCACAACTTCTTGTATTTAATCTACCCTTATTAAGCCTCAAGTCCCCTACTTCATTGCCATAATTCTCCTTCACATCCCCTACACACCTCATTTCCTCTCACTGGTTCTAGTTATCCTCCCCTCACTTCTCCTAGTTCTCCTTCCCGGATTGCCCTACTCTTCCTTCTCTCATCCCTCCTACTTCAGCTCTCATTTTACTCTTTAATTCCCTTCTCCTTATTTTCCCTGCTTCCTCTTTACTTTCCCTAATTCCTCATTCCTAATTTCGCCTACTCCACCTTTCCTCATTCCTTCTCACAAGCTACTACCCATCTCCTCATTTTCTCTGCTTCCCCATTACTTTCCATACTTCCTCATTCCTAATTTCCTCTACTATACCTTTTCTCATTTCCCCTCAATTCCCCTACTTTCCCTGCCCTCATATTCCTATCACTTCACCTGCTTTCCCTCACTTCCCTTCCTATAAATTATTTCTAATTATTCTCTAAAAATTGCAAAGAATTGAATGATAATCAAGGGATTTCAAAGGATTTCAAATATTTGAAGATAATTTGAAATATTTTGGTCAATATGTGGTTTTAAAAAATGTCCTTAAATTTTGAGAGATTTGACAGGATATCACAAGAATCATAAGATTTTAGGAGATTAAAAAAGATTCGAAGGGATTTCAAAAGATTTTAAATATTTACGAATATACTAGGAATCTGTATTATCATCGGAGATGGTAACGATCAATCAAAATAGAAATCTTTTCATACACCGTGAAAATGGAAATCTACAATATCGATCAAAGTTATCTCCTCTAATACCGAAAATTTTAACATCTTTTCAGACTAGATGGAGCTATGAATTAAAAAAAATTTTTAATAAATTTATTCAGAAAAAAGATCTTCTGTATTAAAACATAAAATCTTGCAAAATAATGCGTATTTCAGAAAAAGGTTTCTTCTTCGATCTCTCTAGTAGCTTAGTGGTTAGAGCACCTGACCGGCAATCAGTTGACTTGGCGTTCGAATCCCAGCGGAGCGAAAGGAAAATATCTTTTTTCTGAATAAATTTAATTTTTGAAATTTTTAATTTATAGCTTCATCTAGTCTGAACAGACGTTGAAATTTTCTGTATTAAAGGAGATAACTTTGATCGATATTGTAGATGTCCATTTTCACAATGTGTAAAAAGATTTCTATTCTGATTGATCGTTACCATCTCCGATGATAATACAGATTCCTAGTAAAATTGACATGTATTAATACATAACATTTTGCAAAATAATGCGTGTTTCAGAAAAAAGATTCTTCTTCGATCTCTCTAGTAGCTTAGTGGTAGAACACCTGACCGGCAATCAATTGACCTGGCGTTCGAATCCCAGCGGATCGAAAGAAGAAGATCTTTTTTCTGAATAAATTTTATTAAATTTTTTTTTGATGTATAGATTTGGACTTTTTCAAAGGAAAAGATTCATTTAAAAGAAATATGTTAATTTTTAATTTAAAAAATGAATTTTCAACTAAAAGAGTTAAGTTTTGAACCATAAGTGAAATCGTTAAATTTTTAAATTAAAAAACTAATTTGAAAACAAAAATAATTTTATACTCAGATAGATGAATTTTCAAACTAAATACATACATTTTCCACCAAATAATTGAATTTTCAACTTATAAAGGAAAAATTTTCAACAAAAAATAAAACAGCTACAATCAAAAATCAAATGGTTCGATTTTCAACTAAGTAGTGCAATTTTCTACCTAAATAGTTTAGTTTTCAACCCGAAAATACGAATTTTCAACAAAATAGTCGAATACTTAACTAAAGTGATAAAATTTGAACAAAAAAATTAAATTTCAACCCGAATTGACGAATTTTTAAGAAAATACATAAATTTTTTACCAAATTGTTAATTTTCTAATGATAACAGAAAAATTTTCAACCAAAACTGGAATAGCTATATTTTCACATAAAACTTATTTTTAATCACATGAAAGACGAATTTTCAATAGAAGAGGTGAATTTTCGAATAAATAGTTCAATTTTCAATCAAACAGTTAATTTTTCTAGAAAAGTAGTTTAATTTTAAATTGAAAATACGAATTTTCAACAGAAAAGTTAATTCATAACAAAGTAGTTTTATTTTATAAAAAATTGTTGAATTTTCAAAGCAAAAAGACGAATTTTCTAAAAATCAGCTGAATTTTTAATCGCAAAATATTAACGGTCAACAATAATAGTTGATTTTTTAACCCAAAAAAAAAATAATTTTCAACAAAACATGTAATAGTAAATATTTCAACAGAACAATTTTTAAATTAAAAACGGTTAAATTTAATCAAAAAAGACAAATTTCCAACAAAATAGTTGAATCCTAGAAAAAAGAAAAATTTCAACCAAGCAGTTGCATTTTCAACAAAAAGGGGTAAATTTTTTGACCAAAAACATCAAATTCCTAAAAAAACAAAAAAAAAAACAAAATTTATTAAAATACGTACATTTTTAACCAAAATAGATGAATGTTTGATTTAAAATATCAATTTCAAATCAAGGGTGGAACAGTTATTTTTTTCAGTTAAGAAAATTAATTCCTTAACTTTTCACTCAGCTGTTTAATTTTTCAGCAAAAAAGATGATTTTTTTAACAAGTAGTTTCATTTTCAACAGAATATTTAAATTTTCAACTAAATAATATAATTTTTAACTAAACGAGATAAATTCTGAAGCAAAAATATAATGGTAGACGTTTGAGACTAGAAAAAAATCAACTTTATCCAAGAATAGTTGGATTTTGGAAATTCTTGGTACATTCGTCCAATTTAAGAAGTATTTTTTGGTGACATGAATTATAAATCACTTGTAAAATGTTTTTAATAAAATGGAACTTTTTCAGTACTTTTAACCCTATTTGGACAGGTATAAATTTTTTAAACAAATTATTACTTTAATAATGCTTAATTTGAAAACTGGTACTTTTTATTTTTAGTTAACTAACAAGTGGAAAATGTTTCTTAAAACGTGAAGATTTGATGAAAACCGATGAAGTCCAATTTTACATAAAACTTATGCCTTCTCATTATAGGATAATAAATTTAGGATAATAAAATGTTTACAAATGTGTCCTTTTCTTTCTCCAAAAATAGTCAAGTGTCGATTTAGCCCCAGGGGGGTGTCGGGTTAACCCCACGATTTTTCGCTCAACAGATTTTCCATGACTTCACTTTTTTTCTTATAATTGATAAATAACGCATCGTAGTTCAAAATCATCAGTGAAATTTTGTAGCCAACTAAATTCTCGATCCAACCATACCTAATAAGTTTTCAAACAAAATTTTTTCTTACTTAAAATACGACTTAAAAAAAAATTCGGTTTAGCCCCACTTTTCCCTACTCAGGAGAGTGATATAGTCATTTACAGATACCTTTATGTACGTATTTTCTCATAAATATTAAATAATTTATGGGGTTGAAGGTAGAGCCCTTTCAATCATTAAGTTATGATAAGGGAACTCAAGGAGATATGCAAGAGGGATTATATGAAATATACATGAGTAAAAAAAAATCAGAAATTTATGAAATCAGCAATGATAACGTCTTCAAGATTCAATATAAATTAGATTCTTCTTCATTCTCATGTATTTTGATTCTGATATTTTATTAAACTTTTACTTTATATAATTATTTTCCCTACAACTTCAAATATAGTGTTATACTTCTCAATTGACTGAATCAAATAAATTTATAAAAAAATACTTATCTCCTACCATCTAACACACCTCTAACCACCTATCCTCTCCTACTTATCCTACTTCCCCTCCCTACACTTCTACCTTCGCTTCCTTTCCCGAACTTCTTCCTCCTCTATTTCCACTCTCCTCACTTCCCCAGCTAGCAATCCCTAGCTAGAAATGCCCTTTCCCCACATCCATTCTCCGTCCCTCCAATCCCATCCTCTACTAAGCCTCTCTACCCTACTAGCCATCCCCTTACACCGTCATTTCCTCATCCCTCACCTCCCCTTACTTTCCCACCTCTTTGTTCTCTTAATTTCCCAATTCGTACTTCCCCTCACATCCCTCACCCTACCACCCCCATTCCCCTCCCCTAATTCCTTATCACTTCCCCTACGTCTCGTCACCTTATTTCTTCTCATCTTCCCTATCGCACTTTCCCTACCCCACTCATATCTCTTCATTCTTCCTAGTTTTCCTCCCCTCATTTCCTCTACTACCCCTTCCTTCACATACCCTGCTTAGCCCTTATTTTGCCTACTTTTCATCCCCTTATTTCTCCTACTTACCATTCCCTCATTTTCCCTACTTCTCGACTTTTCGTTTTCCATAGTTCCCTCCCTGTATTCAATCTACCCCTCCTCTTATTTTCTTTCATTTCCACCCTCCTCGTTTTTCTTACTTCCTGTCCCTTTATTCGCCTTCTTTCCTATTTCATATTTCCTTCCTTTCCCTTCCCTCACTTTCTCTACTTTGCCATTCCTCATTTTCTTCACTTCCCCTCCCTGACTTCTGCCCCACTCATATTTCCTCATTCCTTCTACTCCCCCTCCCCTCATTTCTTCTACTATTCCTTTCTTCACATACCCTGCTCAGCCCTTATTTTGCCTAATTCTCCTCGCCTTTTATCTCGTACTTACCGTTCCCTCATTTTCTCTACTTCTCTTCTCGGTTCCCCTACTTCCGTCCCTAATCTACCTCCTATCCCCTCATTGCCTTTCACTTCCACCCTTCTTATTTTCCCATTCCTCATTTTCTTCACTTCCAGTCCCTCACTTCCCCTACTTTCCCATTCCTCAATTTCTTCACTTCCCCTCCCTCACTTCTTCTACTTTCTTATTCCTAATTGTCTTCACTTGCCTTTCCCTGACTTCCGCTACCTTCTCATTCCTAATCTCCCCTGCTCTCATGTTGCCTTACTTCCCCTACTTCCTCTTCCCTTATATCCCCTACTTCCTCTCCCTCACTTTCTCTCACTCACTCCCCCACCTATTATTTTCCCCTCACTTCCGCTACTTTTTCTTCCCCACTTAATGTCCCCTCATTTTCCTATCACTTTCTCTACTTCTTCTGAGTTCCCCTCCTTGGAAGAAAGTACGACTTTTTGCTCATTTTTCCTTGACTAATTTCTCATTTTCACTGACTTTTAATATTTATAGAGTAAAATTATAATCTTATAATATTTTGATTATAAAATATTTATAAATGGAATAAAACAATTTGGAAGAATTAAATTTTTAATTCATTTTTCTCATGGTTGGCACAGCCTAATTTATTTTTTAATAAGGAAAAATAACGAATAATGTACATTGATAATGTGACTAATGGTATTTTGAATTTCAAAGAATTTCATGAAATTCGAAATAATTCAAAAGAATTGAGAAGAAATAAAAGGAATTGGAAAATATTTTAAAATATCATGGATTTCAGTGAAATTTAAGTGAATTTAGAGGAATATTGAAGGTGAATAAGATAAATTTTATCAAAATTCATGGTAACTTAAAAAAAATTTGGGTGAATTGAAAGTAATTCAAAAATTTGAAAAAATTCATTGAATTTTAGTAACTTTGAAACGAGTTTAGAAAAATTGAATGGAATTCAAAGGAATTTAAACGAAATGCCTAAAAAATTAAGGTAAGTCGGAAAAGACTTCAGAATAAATTAAACAAAAACTAAAGTAAATCCTGGAAAAATTATTAAAATACCTTGAGAGTTTTCAAAATTCCTTAAAATCATTGAAATCCTCAAAAATCTTATAAAATCTTTCAAAACCTTTTATAATATTTTGAAACCTTATAGGTCTTGTAAAATCGTTCCATATCTTTTCAAATATAAAAAAAATTATTTACAGCCCCATACAATTCTTTATAAATCCCTCAAAATCATTAAAATCCTTAGATTTTTCTTACAATTTTTTAATATACCCAAAAATATTTAAAACCCTTTGAAATCCCATCCAACTATTGAAATTGATAAAAAATGCCTTGGAATCTTTTCAAATTATATTTCTTTTTCGAAAATTATCTTTTTTAGTTGAAAATTCTACTATTTGGTTGAAAATTTGATTATTTTCTTGAAAATGCAACTATTTTGTTAAACATTCATTTTTTTTGTTCAAAGATTCATCTCTTTGGTTGAAAATTTACCTAATTTGTTGAAAATTCCTTTCATTTTTGATTGAAAATTAATTTTTTACCTGAAAACTTAACTATTCGTTTTTTGGGTTGAAAATATATATTTTTAGTTTAAGGCTCAACTATTAGGTTGGAAATACATATTTTTAAGTTAAAAATTCATCTTTATTAGTTAAAAATTCATGTACTTTTTTGAAAATTTTACCACGTGGTTGGTAGTTTTTTTAACTGAAGATTTAACTATTCCATGTTTGAAATAAAATTATTATTTTTAAATTGAAGATTCAATTTTTTGGTAGAAATTTTCTCTTTTTTTCGTTCATTCAGAATTCGTGCATTTTGTTAAAGATTCAACTTTTGCGGCAGAAAATTAATCATCTTGATGGAAAATTTGCTTTTTTGCTTAAAGTTTCAACCTGGTTGAAAATTTATGTATTTTGCTGGAATTTTTTTTTTTTTTTTAATTCATCATTTGAGTTGAAAATTTATCTCTTTGGTTATGAATGTAACTATTTTGCTAAAGAATCTTTTTTCTTAGAAATAATTTTTTACACTGAAAATGTAACTATTCCATGTTTGATTGAAAATTAAATTAATTAAATTTTTTTTTTTTTGAAATATGAACTAATTCATTTTTCGTTGAGAATTCATTTTTTATTTGAAAAATCAACTGCTTGGTTTAAAGTTAAGCTACTCTGTAAACAATTTTTTTTTTT